>OY979716.1:38228123-38295623 GCA_963855995.1 Muricea muricata | reverse complement strand
CTCATTCTTCATGGGCCAATCGCTGCGACATGCAGATCTCATACGTATTGGTTAGAGAGTGACTTTGTGTATTATGTAATTTCTGAGTGTCCCACATCTCTCTTGTTGTCATTTGTAGTATATATGTATATTATTATATAACATGTATATTTATTAGGTAATAAACACTTATATACCTACCTAACTTTCTAGATATCTTTGGGAGTGTTGCACTCAAACAGTATCTGCAACTTGTGTACAACTTTTTTGGCAAAAGAAGAATACCTTTACCTGCATGTGATTTTGATACAATATGGAGTAAATTTGGAGGAAAAGAATTTCAAGGTTATGATGATTAACAATGAGGAAAACACAACTGAAAATCTTTTAATATATACTGGTACAATATTATTGACAAGGGCTATTATTAAGAACATTTGGAGCAAATAATATTTAAATAAATGCAACTTGAAAATCTAATATGCCATATGTTTGTGGGGACAAGATCACAAGAATGAAGAAAAATAAAAAGAAAGTTATGTCTGTTTAGGGCACCTGATGTGTGCAAAATGTGAGCATGTTTATGTACATATATTGCTTCAAACAATAGGCAATTAAATTTAAATCCAACAGTGAGATCGTTGCCATGGGATTTTAATGCAATTACCACCTTAATCATGTATGAAAAAGGCAAAATTGAGATAGGATATGTTTTGAAAAAATATTTGATATCTTTTATATAATTATCAAAATATATATTCAATATTGAAAAAAATATGAATGAAGAATATCTGAACAACCATGCCCTGTCACTAATACAATGTTAGGTACACAAACAGACTTTAGTTCCTGTTTAATTATACTAACTTAGATTTTCAAGATATTATTCTGTTTTACCACTCCATGTATATAAAATAAAATCACAATATTGAGAAATAGGTTATTTTAAAAATTGAAATAAATACAATGTAGTAAAGGTGTTTGCCCCCCCCCCCCCAAAGACATACAATATATACAGTAATGTTGGTGATATCAGATCCTATTATTAAATTGAAATATTATCTATGTACTAATTGAATTATTATATATACTAAAAAATGTTCAAAATTGTATAAATATAGTATATATTTCAAATACATATATGAACACAAAACCATAGGAGCTCTCACTCTCTAAACAATAAACTTAAAGCAGAGTGGACAGTGTACAAATACTATCATGTTCACAAATAAAAACAGCTACCTCTGAAATGTTGTCGATAATTTTTAAACTTTGGGCAATTTTAAAAATAGCAGCCATTTTTCATTTCATTATTACCGAATAAATATACAAATAAAAATGCGTCATTATCCTCAGCCTAGTGACTTTCTATAGCAAATAGCAATATGTAGCAAATAGCAATGATGTTTTTAAATCCATAAACCATACTGCATAATAATTGAATATCCCTGAATCAGTACATGTTAAAGTATATGTTGGGGAATAGGTAATCAGGTAATGCGGCCTTCAAATTAATTGCCTAGCAATTCAATATGTCCAGTATAGAATAAATGTCTGTTTTTTGACATAAATATATTGGGACCCATGTACTGTATACTATATTTATTAAATGATCTATTTACCTGTTTTCATCACTTTGTATCTTGCACTTCTTTCGGTTAATTTTTTCTATATCGCTCCTGCCAGACGTTAAAATCCTAATTTGTAGCTCATAATATTTCCCAAGTAACATATCCATCGAGGCGAAACCGTAGAATTTTTCCTCTGATCGACGATCTAGCCCTGAGTTTCATGACACATCTGTTGTCATTCTCCCAATATAAACATTGTCATCTTCAACTTCCATCATATAACTCGCGAGAAAACTGTTTTCTGATTCGGCTTGGCTGTCATTTGGATCAGTAAATCTTGAAGACACTTTTTGCAGTTGAAATTCAAAGGAAAAGTACCGTAGAATCGGCAAAAAATTCGATTAAAACATATTTCAACACTCTCTGTAGTATAGAATACTAGTTTACAATCAATGTGTGTTCCCGATTTGACGTCACAGGCGCATACTCACCCCAGTTTTTTTATGCTCACGGTATTTTGAAAAATCACCAACTTCAGGCCCCCAAAAGTACATGAAGATCAAATTTTCGACTTGAAAAATATATTGCAAATCTTCTTAAAATCACCTAAACTATTGAAATATGCAAATTCCCTGACTACTGGATAGGCACTTTAAGTCAGTTGTTCCATTCCTTCATGAAGTGAACAACATGATTAGTTCATGATAATGTTTCTCAGAATCAATCTCTTTGTTAAAACAAACACTTCAAATAATTCTGGCTTTAGATCTTTTTTTATTTTTTTGTTCACTTCCATCCTCATCATCATCATCATTAATATCACACAAGCTTGTCTCAAGTGGGTAGTTATCAATATCAAGTTTACGAGATGGTTTGAATATGGCTTTCCAGGTGAGTCATGCCATGCAGCCCAATCAGCAAGAGACAAATTTTCAAATTTGACTGGTCGTTTTATGTAACGCTTTATTAAACCAGGCGCATAAACCTCATCAGAATCATCTTCCATATCATCAATTTCTTGCAATGGTTTTAGTAACTGAACTCTATCTTCAGGTGGTGAAGTATTTATAAATGCTACCTGTCGAGAAGATTTCCTCACTGGCATCTGCAGTACACTGTAGACTGCTTCTTGTGCACTTATTTCAACATTGTTTAAAAATCTATTCCCAATATCTCTTACTTGCTGTTTAATACTCGAATTTCCTCTTTATGCTTCTTCACAAGCTGTTCTCAACATGTCACTCGTACCTTTTTGAGCTTTAGCTATGTATGACACAATGTATACTCCACTGCATACACATCAAGTACAAACTGAATATCCATATTTGCACGCCATGCACTAAGACATGCAGGATTATAATTATTGATCCTAAGTTCATTTTGCTTTCTTTTTAAGAATATAGTTGGTGTCTTGAGAGTGGATCGAATTGCTAGCAAATAGTTTTGTTCTGTCAGTTTGAGATTAATCCACAACTGGTCAAATGTAATGTCCTCTCCATCTTTCATGTCATTCAGATGTTTCTAAATGAACTGCCAAGCATCTTTATGATAGTCAAGTTCATGATCATCCATATTATCAGTATCTAATGGATATAGAATTTTGGTTGTCCTCATAGGTGGTTGTGGGTAATTAAAACGACGCACACTTTTGGATTTTTTTCGACCTATGCGAGAATGACGATGAACTTGCCTGTTTACAATTTCAAGTAAATCTGAATCCTCAGTTGGCTTTTCACATGTCATTATTCTATCAATGAATTTCACAACATCACAATCAAAATCTATACCAAATGGGGGAGCATTTTCTAACCATATTAACATATGAATATGAAGTGATCCTCTTTATTGATATTCAACTCTGTAGAACCAATCTGCAATTTTTTCAGTGGTGCAGTTTTACTTAAAAGAAAGTTATTTATAAACTGGCACAGTCAAGTGCCTAGCACATGTCACTGGATCACCCTGAATTAATCTTCATTTATCTTTCTAATTGAGGTTTTCAAGTTCATTGTTAGTATATTCTTTTTCATCAACAAGCTTACCAAGTATTCTTAGTAAATGAATCCATTGTGTTTCTGCAGAAGATAAACACAGAATAATGAAGCAGGTGCCAATTGTCTTATCATTGCAAATATATCTTTTTTTGCTTTCTCAAAATATGGCAGTGACCCCCTTAATGCTCTCAGAAATTTAAATCCTTGATCATGGTTGTTTCGTGAGAGACTCAAGTAACAATTACGAACCCCTGTTAATGTTTAATTAGATAAGACGTCTGTATCAATTTACAAGCTGACATATACATATATATATATTGCATGCATGTTCTGATTATTAGTTATAAGATTAGAGTTCCGGTCGAAAGGACCTACTGGAAAAGCTAACCTAGTAAAGTTAAATTGTTATTCTGCTAACCTGTACCTGTTATTAATGTAGTCTGTCCAGTAACCCGTCAAAGAAGTAAGTATATATAGAACTTTGAAGATTCTCACGAACATTTGGTATGTACATTTATAGTATTGTTACTTTATACTCATGAACCCTTTTTGTACTTAATCTTAGATCGAATAGTCATTTAGTAAGAAATAAGTGAATCAAAACTATACGATCCTGGGTTTGACTACATTGCGAAAGAGTCGTAAAACTCCGACGGAACAATGGTGAATCATGTTGTCAATTGCTCCTGGTTGTTTTAGTTGATCAGCAGTAATTGTACTGCCATTTCGTTGACATTTTCATAGTGCAACTTGTGTTTGCCCTAGTAATATTTTCATTTGCAATTTCTTAGTTTTAAAGAATATATTTTCTACACACATTGCAGCCCTTCGGTCAGATTGTCTTAATTCTGATTTGCAAATTTCACTATAGTGAACAGCAGATATTCTATCAGCATTGTCTGGTCGTTTGCATCCAAGGAATATCCCAGGATATGCTAATTCCTCTGAATATTTATCTCTAAATATACTTATAGGTCTGTTACCCTCACCAGGTGCAACATTTAAAATATACTGTCGTTCATTATCAGTGACCAGAGGAGGTTGGACAGCTACTGGCAAAGCATCATGGGAAATTTGCATGCGCTTTGCTGATTGGCTTCATTCACGTGTTGACCTCAGCAAAGTAAATGTCTCTAGAATATGGAAGTTTTCGAAAGACGAGACTATCGGGCTGTAATTCTCCAAGAAAATAACACTGTGCAACTTTGTCTCTACGATTCTTTTTACGATGTGGCTTTTACTGATCTGAGTATACTTTTTGACATTTGCATGCGGGGTTTCTGTAATTGCCTGAGAGACAAGATTACTTTTAATATCTTGAAAGTGAACAGACTTAAATCTCCTTGTATCATTGATGTGAAACGTGTTCCTGGTAATAAGTATTCCTGGTTGTTTTATCATTTGTTCAAGTGGTAATTAATAAGATGATAAACTTTCTTAGATGAATCACAAGGTGGGGTTCTATTTGTGTTTTTATTATTCATATTTTACAATTTCAATTTCTTTTTAAAGGAAACTGTTTTGTATAAATTTTACATTTATTTGTTGAAAGAAACCGTAAAATATTCATAATTTTAAATACATAAATATGTGTTGATTTACTTTAAGTGTAATATGTGTGCTTGTTCTGAAAGCACTCATTGTGATTAAAATATCTTTAATCATTAATAATTCATGAGCAAATTAGCGAATGAACTCGCCCTAATTCGTCTCATGATTGACGTTGGATACCCAAGGAAACATGCTAAAAATCATATACCATCAATGCTGTTAGATCAAAAACGGTTTTCATGTAATAACTGAAATCATAATTACAAATTCATCCTAATTACTCCCTCTTCGCTCATGTTCAAATGATCAAGGTCTGTAATAAATTCTACACGCCCTACACATTTCTGTCTTACAATGGACTATAGAAATTAACTTACAAAAGCAGGAAATAGAATACTTTTCTCCATTGTTCACAAAGACAAGAACAAATTACTTTCATAGGTCCCCGTTAGTGCTTAATAAATTGAACAGCCAATGAAATGTTTTGGTTTGAGATGTTACGTAAACAACTCTTTTCTCGTGTGCCATCAGGGGAACCAAACACTCGAAAACAATAAAACACTCGTGCTCGTGTTTCATACCGTTTTCTCGTGTTTGGATCTCCTGATGAAACACTCAAACTAGTTGTTTACATATAACATCATATATAAATGTATTCAGATTTCAGACAGCATGTTTTGATTCTCATTTTAATAGCTATTACATATATACTTCAATTTTCTAATATGCATTTGTAGAAAAAAATCTACTGGTTTGGTTGTCTCATGCATTTGATGTTAATAATGGAGATGATAGTGACAATGAAAGTGATGAATGTGGTGAAGATGAAGAGATCACACATTTTGTAGGATCTAAAAACATTGGTGCTGCCTATGAAAAAAACAACCAAGATAACTTGGAACAAGCATACATTGCTCTTTGGGAAGACAAAATAGTGCAAGTTTATATTAGGTTATTATTTGGCTGGATAAAGACTATTGTTATGCATAGATTTAGATCTGGAGGAGATTGGACTCATGTTGGTTAATAATTATGCACTATTGCCTCAGAATTATACAAGTATCAACACTCCTATGGCTGCAGAAAATATATATATTATTGATGGTTGTGTTGAACATATTGAGTATATAGAGCAGACATCTTTAGCATTAGGTGTTTTCAAATAATCTGGATAAAAAAGGAACAGCTGACGCATGTGTGTTAAGCTTTGCATGATTGTTATGAAGGGAAAGTAGGGGTGCATTTGACATATGTCTCATACAGCAGTCATTAATTTTTCATTCAAAACAATGTTATACCATTTTGACACATTCATTTGACACAACTAGTTTTTCTTCAAAAAACACGTTTCTACAACTCTTTCGAAACGGACTTTGAAAAAACCAATTCTTGATTCTTGTACTAAAACCGCGTTCTCATTTAATAACAAACTTTTAGAGCAAACCAATGGTGTTTCTATGGGGTCTGCACTAGGACCGGTACTTGCTAATATTATACTTTTGGAATTTGAAAAACTGATCATTTCTGACCTGATTAAATCTGGTGTCAAGTTTTACCGTAGATATGTTGATGATACTCTTGTGCTTATAAAACCGTCGGATATTCCTGAGATACTCAATAAATTTAATACTTTTGACAAAAATATCCAATTTACAATTGATACCTTTCCGGATAATGTAATTCATTTTTTGGACATTTTGATTTCGTCAGATAACACTGATGTTTACTACAAAAGTACACATACAGGCCAATACACACATTTTTCCAGTTTCGAACCATTTTTTCGTAAGATTGTATGGGTTAAATCTTCATTTCACCATGCCTCAAAATTATGTAGCACCAGTCAACCATTTGAAAACCAAATTCGCAAACTAAAAATGTTTGTCGTGGAACGGCTTTTCTTGTGATTTCTAAACTTAGGAAAAATTTTCTACCAATCAATCACGCACCAACTTTTTCGACGAAAACGACACTAGACCGAAGGGTTGGGTATGCGTTTCATACCTTGGTAAATGAGGTGAAACCCTTGTGAAAAATTGTCTGAAGAAAATACAGATGTCTAACTGTTCCTGTTAATTTCGTTGTTATTTATGACACCAAAAAGTTTTCCTATTTTCTTTCCAACAAAGACAAAATTCCTAATCTTTCTAAATCTAATGTAGTTTATGGAAATGTCCTGGCTGCTCAGCAACGTATTTTGGGAAAACTGAAAGGTGTGTACAGTTGCTGCTTTCCGAGCATATCAATCCGACTAAAAGTGCTATAGGGCAACAATTCCACAACTGCCAACATGTGAAATACATTGTTAACCTACACTTTGCTTTTGACAAACTTTACAACTCAACTGACGATTACAATAACATTTCCGCTTTTATTTCAAATTTAATAATTGACAACTCTCGTATTCTGCACACCACTAATTCTTGCACACCTAATTTTCTCTTGTTGCTTGAAGCTATATATATATCAAGTATCATTCACCCAGTTTAAACACTGGTCTCAAAGCTAGCAAAGAACTAAATCTTTTCTCTTAATCCACACACCCACATTTTATTGTACTTTTCACTGCACATGTCGTGGTTCTGATTGATGCTTCCGTTTCTATGATGTCATCACGGCATGCCAACTTGTGTATAAGACCTTGTATGTATTGTAACTGCAGTTAGTCTGATGATGATTTTTTAACAAAATCGAAATATTACTTACTCAATTTTCTTGCTTAACTCATATTTTGGGTTTCAAGATGCTAATCTTCGGATTTTGTTTTTTTACTATATTTTTTGAAATTGTCGGCTGGTATTGGTTTTTTGCCTCTTGCTAGCGCTCAGAAAATAACGTAATATCATTGGTCGAAAAATGTCACATGACAGCTGTCCAACCTCCTCTGATCAGTGACAAAATCTGGAGCGGTTAACTTAGTGTCAGTGACTCCAGCAGGTATTTCTGCCTCATCTTCACTCCACTGATCTTCATCATCAAATGTTTCCCAAGTCTTACATTCTGTACCAGTCGTACAATTCACACTTTCCATATTACTGTTTACTGTAGTTGATAAACCCTCTGAACTTTTATCATTATCATGTTAGAAGTCTTGTTTGAAAGTCAGGATTATTTCAGGATTCCTAAGTGTTGAAGCTGGCACAACACTATGTTCATACCACAATTGGTCGCAACAAGTGCAAACATAAAGAGGACCTTGTGAAACAATTTCATGAAATTGGGATAATAATGTTTGTAAAGATTCATTCTTTCCAGCTCGTTTTTGCTTTCTATATTCTTTGATGTATTGTTTTCTTTTTTGTTCCTTAGACTCAGGACTTTGTGTTGAGGGGTGGAAATGCTCACTAGCTCGTTTCTGTTTTCTATATTCTTTTATGTATTGTTTTCTGTTTTGTTCCTTAGATAGAATTCTTATTTATACACGCTGACCCCGTCAACCGAAGCTGATTTCCACAAGGGGCGTGTGCTGAAAAATAGATATATAAAGTTTACAAGTGCAAGAAAGTGAGATTTAGAGCTATTTACAAGAAAGTGTACAAGTTTTAAAAGATGTGCTAAAATAACAACTACAAACATATTAGTGAAATAATTTGGTAGGCAATTCACACTATTTGCAATACTCAGTACTCAAAGATGTGAGCAGCGATTTTTTTCCGAAAGGAAGAAAGAGATTTGCTTCCCCTAATATCTTTAGGAATAGAATTCCAAAGTTTTGCCCCATCATACATGAAACTATTCTTCATATTATCAGTATGAGGCTTTGGTGAACATAGGCTACTTGATATGTTTTGGAGATGATACTGTCTTGTCACTTTTATTTGAAAATAATTTGGTGAGAGATTGAGGACCCATGTTATTTAATATTTTATACATCATTTTTCCTTTAGCCTTCTTCCTTTCAATTTTGAGTGGTTCCCAACCCAATGCACGTAGAGCAATTGTATGATTTACGTCATTGGTCATATTCAATATAATTCTAGCAGCTCTATTTTGTAGTTTTTGAAGTCGTTGTGATTGTGTTTGACCGAAAATATCCCATACTTCACAGCAATAATCGAAGTAAGGGCGGACAAGAGTGTTATACACGGAAATAAGAGTTTCTTTGTTAACATGAGGTTTGACTTGACGGATAGCAGAGATTCCGCTACAAATTTTTTTGCAAATACTTTCTGTATTACTCTTCCAAGATAAATGCTGGTTAATTGTAACTCCGAGAGTTTTGCATTCATAAACTCGTTTAATTTGTTCATTTTCAATGTGAACATTCAGATGAGAATCAGAGATCTTTTTTATCATTTGTTTTGAACCAATTAGAATAAATTAAGTTTTGGCTACATTGAGGCTAAGTTTGTTAGCAACTAACCATTTTCTAAGATTTTCTACATCAGAATTTACTGCAGCCTGGACGTCATGTATAGAATCTCCTGAAGCTGTCAGATTTGTGTTGTCAGCAAACAAACAGGTTTTGTTTTGTTTAGACATTGAGGTACATCATTTATATATAACAAAAAGAATAGTGGCCCTAAGATAAAGCCTTGGGATAGGCCACATGTAATCAATCGCTCAGACGAAAGGGAGTTTTGTATTTGGCATCTCTGATTTCGATTTGTTAGATAAGATTCGAGTAGGGTTAAAGATTGTCCTTTTATTCCGTATAGTTCTAATTTCCTCAATAGAATTCGATGATCAACAGTATCAAATGCTTTTTTTAGATCAATTAGAACTACTAAGTTAAACTTTTTTCTATCCAGATTCACATACCAATCATTAGTAGAGTTTAGTAATGCAGTGGCTGTGGAGTGGACTTTTCGAAAACCAAATTGACAATTACTGAGAAGCTCATATTTTGTTAAATAGCTGTACAGTTGATCATACAGAACACGTTCTAAGATTTTACTAATGGCCGGCAACACTGATATTGGCCTATAGTTTCCTGGAAGGTTTTGCTGGCCATTTTTATACAGAGGTATTACCCTAGCTGTTTTCCATTCATCAGGAAAACAAGATAGAGTAATAGAAAGATTGAAAATAACTGTCCAATGAATCTGAAATAACAGGTGCAGCTATTTTAATAATTTTAGAAGAAATCTTGTCAATGCCAGTAGCTTTATTGCTTGAAAGACCAAGTAAAAGCCGATGGACATGACTGACAACAACAGGTTTGAATGCAGCAAACTCTAATTTAGTATTTTTAACATATGATTCAAAATTGAAGTTTGAAGAATCAATTTTAGTGGCCAAATCTGGACCAATGTTTGAAAAATAGTTATTAAATCCTTCTGCAATACCTTTGGAACTTGTCAGATGATTTTCATTTAGGTTCAATTCATTCACCAATGTTGGTTTGCTTTGTTTGCCTAAAAATTGTTAATGCTTTTCCAAGCTCTTTTGGGATCGAATTTTTGACCAGCTATCTTCGTGGAGTAGTAATGTCTTTTGGCCTTTGTTAGTTTTATATTGACTTCATTTCGAATTGTTTTATAATTTGACCAATCGTTTTCTAAGCTAGTCAAAATGGCTTTCCTTTTTAACTTGTCCCTTTGAATGATAAGTTTCTTAATATTGTTTGTAATCCAAGGGACTTTTTTTGAACGGAGCTTTTTATGTTGAAGTGGAGCATGCTTATCTAGAACCTCTAAAAATATTCTTTTCCATATCTCCCACATGGCGTTTGGATTATCCGCAAAAAAATACACATATTCCCATTCCTGTTTTGACAGTTCAGCTATAAATTTTTCCTCATTAAAGTTTTTCATGTTTCTAATCTCAACAGTATGTTCTTGTCTTTTTATCACCGAAATTTTCCTAATTGCAAATACTAAACTATGATCGCTTATACCAGTATGAAATGACACCAGAATCTGAGATTTTTTCTGGTGTATTAGTGACAATAGGGCCATTTATACGAGCAAAAATAAGCCGCGGCTTAAATAGGCCGCGGCTTAAATAAGTCGAGAACGTCGGTATAAACGTACAATTTCTTTGCGACTAAAATAAGCTGCGGCTAATTTTAGCCCAGGGTTCGGGCCTCGTCTTAAATTAACCGCGGCCAATTTTAGGTGGGAAAACCTCGTAAAAACGCTTCGTTCGCAACCAAGGCAACTCTATTTATACGATGTTTATTAATATTATTTATTATTAGTTTAGTTTATTAATATGATGTTCGCGACCAAGGCAAGTCTGTTTATATGATGTGTTGTCCTATTTATACGAGTGTTTTGGGCTATTTTAATAAATTTAGTAAAACTGTCGTATAAAAGGCTGTGTTCTCGACTTATTTAAGCCGCGGCCTATTTAAGCCGCGGCTTATTTTCGCTTGTATAAATGGCCCTAATATGGTCAGTTAGACTGCTTGTTGACATAGTTATTCGAGTAGGTTCATCTATCAGTTAGGATAACTGATATAATTCGTACAGGCACCTAATTCTTTTAGTTGGACTATTAGAATCTTTATCAGTTTTCAGAGTATCACAGTTCAGATCCCCAAGTATATACATTTCTTCATCTTCATTATCAATAACTTTATTCAAAGTTTCAAAATGATCAAAGAATTCTGCTGGTGCACTTGGTGGTCTGTAAACTGTCGAAACAAGAAAAGGTTTGCTATGTGGCTAAACAATTTCAACACAAACAGCCTCCAGTTCAGATGGAACTACAAGGTGTATAAAAAAAAACAGAGTCCATGTTTTGTGTCTAATTATTTCTAAATTACTGAAGCTTATAGAACAATTTTGTACTTGTTTTAAACCGCGTTCTTTTCTCTTTCGAACAAGCCGTAATTCGTATTTTTACTCCGCGTAACGTACGTGCTATGACAAATTTAGTGAAAGCTATCGATTTGAGATGCCCTCCAATTATTCAAATTCACCATGTCTTTCATGGTCGCCAGTTAAATTTTTAATTTTTTCGCTTATTACATAAATGGTATTTCTGTTAAACTTAATAAAACTTGTTATAAAGCTTTACAGAAGATAACGAACATCAACAAAAATCTTAGATTTATGCCAAAATAATGATCGAAATTAGCGTTTTGTTTATCCGCGCGTGCACAATGTTGTCGAAATTGCATAATGTTAATATTCATGAAGTCGATAAAAGCTTGAACTATCCGTTCGTAGTGCACGTTAACGGTCCGTTATCTTCTGTAAAGCTTTATAACAAGTTTTATTAAGTTGAACAGAAATACCATTTATGTAATAAGCGAAAAAATTAAGAATTTAACTGGCGACCATGAAAGACATAGTGAATTTGCATAATTGGAGGGCATCTCAAATCGATAGCTTTTACTAAATTTGTCATAGCACGTACGTTCCGCGGAGTAAAAATACGAATTACGGCTTGTTCGAAAGAGAAAAGAACGTGGTTTAAAACAAGTCCAAAATTGTTCTATAAGCTTCAGTAATTTAGAAATAATTAGTCACAAAACATGGACTCCGTTTTTTTTATACACCCTGTAGATCATCTCTTATTTTATAGTTAATGGAGCTGCGCAAGTAAATGCAAACTCCACCCCCGTTTCTTGATCTATCTTTCCTGATCAGATGGTAATCATTGAGGTGAAGTGTACCATTAGTTATACTTGAATCTAGTCGAGTCTCATTAAATGCAATGAGATCAATAAATTTGTTTGACATTGAATATCGTATTTCATCAGTTTTGCGGGGCAAACTAACAATGTTAAGAAAAGCCATTTTGAAACCTCTTTTGTTGGGAATAGAATCAATGCTAGAGAGAAAATCGCTACTCACATTGTTATAATCTAATTTTTCATCAATTGATTCACATACTGTAGATACATTGTCCACTCTCTGTTCTGGCGTCCACGAACTTGGTGAAAAAACTGCTTACTATCATTACCTGCTGGGATTAGTACATTTAGTGCAGTTCTTACTCTAACTGATGACTTTAAATAAGAACAGAATACACTACCTAGTACCCGGTCACCTTCTCGGTTTAAGTGCAGATTGGAGCGATTTAGTAGAGATTTATTAATGTGGTCATTGTTTGGAAATGTAGTATTATGTTTTGTGCATAAATTATTAGCTAAGACATTAAAACGAGTTATCTTGCTGGCTGAAACTCGGTTATCATACCTTTTTACGACACTTGAGACTGCAATTTTCCTGGCGTTGCCTTTCAGGTCTTTGGTAAGCCCATCCATCTTAGCAGCTACCTCTTCTGGCTCTACTGACACGAGATTGTTGGTGCCAACGTGCAAAATGACTGTGTCATATTTATCATTTTCAGACCAATACTCTTTAATCTTTGCATTGATTTGTTCCACCTTTGCACCACTATAAGAATGAACAACTGACTGGCAACCTGCAGCCTGCTCGATTTTCTGCCCATCGATGTGTTTGACCATCGAATCACCAATCACCAGGACTTTCTTAACATCAGTGGTCTATGGTGGCCCAGGTGTGCCACCTACATTTTTTGTTTGCGAAAAAAAAATAATAAAAAAATAAATAAAATGGATTTAAAAAAATGAAAAAGAAAATAAAATTAATGAAAAAAAAATAAAATAAATTGAAAAAACATGTAGCCCAGGCATGCCATTCCGGGGGGAGTGTAACTCTACTACACGCGTCCGCAAGCCAAAAAGATTGCAGTTTCTGATACTGGTTCAAGATGGCGGACTGGAAAAATGATGAAGAACTTGAAGCTGACTTACAGGATTATGTCCGTCGAAATTTTCAACGCTTAGAAATACTAGACTTTCTTAAACAAAAATACCCAATGTATCATTGGAATTTAAGAACTCTGTGCCGAAGAATGAGTCATTTTGATATTAAATATACAAATTACGATGTGGACGTGGCACAAGTTGAAGAAGCAGTAAGAAAAGAGATTGACGGACCAGGAAGACTGCTTGGATACCGAGCCATGCACAAGAAAGTGCGAGAAATTCACCAACTAAACGTGCCCAGGAATTTAGTATACAACGTTATGACAGAAGTAAATCCTGAAGGTCTGGAAGCAAGGGAAAATTGTTGGAAGACCAAGAAGGCCTTAAAGAAACAATGTCTTCACGGCAGAGGTAAATATTCAGAAACTGCGCCTACGCAAAATGCATATTGGAAGTTTAGTTGATCAAATTTTCCAACTCCTTGCAAATAAAGATTGCGTGTAAAAAACAGATATAAATGAAAAAGTACTTATGCATGTTAGCTAATATATTTCATTAATCTATCAATAGGCATATTTGATATTTCTGAATTGGGCTGTTCCATTTAATATATACACCGCTCCCCATGGAAGCCCAGGAGGCTCACTTCAACTTTTTATTTTTACGTTTTAACTTTTTATTTTAGTGTTTTAACTTTTTATTTGTTCACATAAGGTTTTCCAAGGGGTCAGACTTTTTCAACCTTCTCAGAAATTTCTCAGCGGGTTTTGGAAGTTCCACTTCTGAGGGGGGTGACTACAAGAAATTTCTTTTTCAGGGGGTTGAAAAATATTTTGAAAATTCCTCAGGGACTGTGTACCTGTTGACAAAGTTTTCTCACAGGGTCAAAGAAAATTTTGGAAAATTTCTGAGGGGGTTTGTTAGCATCATCAACAGGTATTTCTCCCCTTTATGTTTGTTAATTATAAGTATTTTCTTTTTCTTATTAATAGGGTTCTGACTTCACAATGTCCTTGGATGGGCATGACAAATTATGTGGTTTCCAAAAATCAATGTTCCCTCTATGTATATATGGGGGGCAGGATACATTCAGTGGGAGAATAAACTTTTTACGTATATGGACAACAAACAACAAACCAGAGGTCATTGGCAGATTCTACTTTGACTATCTTTCAGAAGGCCATGGTAAGTTAATTTTATTTATGTAAGCAGCTATTAAATGCATGATTACACACTGTGATTAAGGTTTGTTGATTCATAATAATGTATATTAAACATTGCTGCTGAATCTACATTTCCTGATCATTTAATTTATAGTAAAATTTCATTACCACTTTACATTTGTTCTTGATAACATACAGTAGAATATAAAATGATTGAGGGTAACTGTGTAAACACATTTCAAGGGAATTGCAAAGGCATGTTAATATGTGTCTAGGCCTTCCTTAAAATCATGGTTGGTGTGGCACAAGCTACATGTACATACATACATATATTATTCAGCTCATTCCCCATCGGGGCTTTTCAGTGGCAGATTATATCAAGTATTACCCTTAGTTGTGTTACTACTTGAGAGGTGAAAGCTGCTTGCTCTGACGACTGCACCACTGAAGCCCCTATATACACCACACTAGATGGCAAGCTACTATATTGTTGTACTTAATTTTGTTGCAGATACAATTTTGTTATAGCTATAACCACAGTTGGTTAAAATATCTTGCTCCTATTCCTTTTTCTTTTTGGAGTTGTTCAAACTAATTCACAAATTTATATTTTTAGTACTACCCAAAAGAATTCGAGTGGACAAAGGGACTGAAACTGTTGTGATGACTACTATGCACTGCTATTTACAGCAGAAACTTAATAATGTAGGTGATGCAACTGAAACCGTGTTGTATGGCCCCTCTACACAGAATAAAATAGAGCGATGGTGGCGGGAATTGCTGGAACGAATGTAGACCTATTTTTAAGACCAATTGAATGAATTATTGGAATCTGGAGACTATGATCCTTCTAACGAAACTGACAGGTACTGTGTACCACATTGCAAAATGTTGGAGGAGTTCTAACAAATACCCTTATTGTGTTTACGAATGCCTTTATTCCTCTAGGTCAATGCTTGCATATGTGTATATACCCTTGCTACAAAATGAACTAGATTGTTTCAAAGACACAGTTTGGAACAATCATAGAGGGCGAAAGCAAAGGAACAAACATCTTCCTGATGGAATTCCAGAACACATCTACCAGTTTCCTGACCAATATGGAGGCATTAAGTCTGGAACACATGTAAGTGATGAGGATTTAGCAGAAGTTGCAGAAGTTTCAAGCATTCTAGAAGATACCAATGACTATTTACACCCTCGATTCCGTGCTAAGTGTGAAAGGATATTTCCCGAAGGAAAGGAAGTTCTTCCAAATGAAGCTTTACTTGCCTTTCGTTTCGTTTCCTAAAGCAGAACTTTGAGGACACAGTAGTTGGTGATGAAATAAATTAATTTTGAACTTTGCTAATGAACCAAATATGAACATGTTGTTTAATAAAAAAAAATCCAAAACAAATTTCCTTAAACATAAAATTAATTTTACAAGCATTATGTTGTAATTTAAAATCTTTGAAGTTCTGAGAATGTCTTCAGACTTTGATTGCCCTACTGAACTGCAGTTATTAACAAGGCTATTAACATTAAGTACATAAACATACTTAACTGCTGTATGTGGAACCTTAACAGAAACATCAGGGGTGCACCAGTTAGTTTTACTAGGATGCTGGACACCAGATATTTTATATACCGTACATCTCATTCTCAAACATGTATGAAAACACATATTTCAAAGACAATCTGACATCCAAAGGTAATTGCAAACATAACATGTCACATGACATCTTGATTAGAAAGCTTATTCTAGTTACTATATTCTTTTAGTAACAAATACTGAGTCAAAATGATAAAAACATTTGATAAAACAGCAATAATATATTACTGTATAACATTATTTGTTTTTATTCACACCAATTTAGAGTTTTCAGGGGGAAACATTGGTATTCAGCAGATCGTAGTAAATATCCAGCAGGTTGCCGGATAGTATGATTTTGCACTATCTGGGCGGATACTGTATCTGGTGCACCCCTATCAAATATACATAAATATCTGTGCAAAATACTGAACAGCTAATAGTAGTGCATCTCATAACATTTCTGCATAGCTTTATGACTTATCCAAAGATAATAGTTCACAGAACTTGTTGCATTTGTGCTGTTCAAAAAATGTCTCTATTGCATTGGTTGAAAGGTTTCCAGCACAGAAATAAATGTCGTTGTTTTCATCATATAACTTACTACTTGCGATTTCTGGGTCACACAGCACATAGTTGACACCTTGCAGATCCACGATCATCAGCTGCTTACCTGATTTCACAAATGAGTAATGCACAAACGACTCTGCCTTCATAGCAAGTTCACTGCCATCTTTTAGAGTGATGTCACCAGTATTATTAACATACTTTCTGAAATTTCCTTCAATATATGGCTCTACCGTAACAAACTCTTCCTTTAGCACTGTGTAGTAGAGCTTGGTATAGAGAAATGTTTCACCAAATCCAACAGGAGGAAGATCACGCAACAACAGTGAAAAGTGCTGAGCAAGAGTGTGCGTCTGTACCACTTTTCTAGTGTGTGCATCCAGGGGGTGGAAATATTCTAAAAGCTCTGCAACTCGATCAGGTCTGTAACGTTTCACCACAAACTGTCCAACCAATCCTTTGAGGCCAGTGGCTAAAAATGCATCACGACATCCACCACTTGCAAATTTGTCAACATTAATTGACAACACTGCTTCAACTTTATCTTTCCAGCTTTTACTCTCAACATCAAATTCTTCTAACTCTAAGGTAGCAATGTCCTTCTTAGGTGGGATCAACTTACCAATCTTAATAAGTTGACTGAGAGGGACAGATATGGAAAATGTGGACGTCGCTACAACATTGCTGCCGCCAGGTACATTGACATTTGATATTGGTAATGACTGGTTATACACTTGGCTCTGGTCTACAAACCTTTTTGCACTAAAGGATGCAGAGGGTGTATTACACCGCTTGAATTCCGTTTCTTTAGATCTTCTGTGCTTTTGCAAATTGGTATCGTTTTCCACAAATCTGATGTGTATTAGTTTCCAGCTTTTGATCTGATTCACATTAGTGTAAGATGGCTCTCTTTCCCCAGCAAGAACGTCACATTGATAACCTTCATCAATATCAAAATGATCCTTACATGCTTGTTTGATGTTTTCCATTGTCTTATCCTCATGTGGGAAAGGGACCATTGTCAATGGCCCAATTCTTGTATATTTTTGGGCCTTACCTTCGACCGAGGGAGAAAGTCGCTGTACAGTCAAATACTCAATGCTATCTTTTCCTTCCTTTTTGCCCATTCTTTTGCGTGACATTTTATTCTTAAACTCGTCCCACTGCTTTCGCTTAGACATTCCGATCGATTTATATTATACTATTAGTTGAAAATCTATTTTTAAATTAAAATACCGATAAGCTTGTTATTTGCATCATTGCATGCTGCCATGTTGGAAAATGTGACACTGAGTGACCGCAATCTTTTTGGCTTGCGGACGCGGTTAGTAGAGTTACACTCCCCCCGGAATGGCACGCCTGGGCTACACGTTCAATTTATTTTATTTTTTTAATTCACTTTTTTTATTTTTATTTTTTTTTTTTTTCATTAATTTTATTTTTTTTTTCATTTTTTTAAATCCGTTTTATTAGTTTTTTTAATTTTTTTTCGCAAACAAAAAATGTAGGTGGCACACCTGGGCCACCATAGTGATCTGTTTTCTGGCTGGGGTATTGTTCGCATGACCTGCGTTGGGGTGATTTCTTTTTTCGTTTTGTTTATTGTTCTTTCTACATTTAAAATTGGATTGCTGCTTTAACCTGTAGTCCTGGATCTGAGCATTTATATTCACGTGCGTTTCTGCATTTGACATATTCTCATTATTTTCATCAATAAGCGTTTCAAATCTGTTTCCTGTTAATGTTGTCAGTGGAAGCAGCAAGATATTATAAACTCTTTAATATATAGTTTGTCGAAGATCTTATGATTTAAAGGCAAAGATTTTCGAAAATTTACAGAGCCGCAAAGAGTTATACGCATGGCAAGTAACTTGACGACTTAGACTCTGGACTGTGTGTTGAGGGCTGGAAACTCTCACAAGCTCATTTTTGTTTTTGATATTCTTTTATGTGTTGTTTCCTTTTTTGTTCCTTGATATCAGGACTTTGAATTGAAGGCTGGAAATGCTCACTAGCTCGTTTTTGCTGTTTATATTCTTTATGTACTTTTTTTTTGTTTAGACTTGGGACTCGTTATACATGGCTGGAAACTCTCACTAGCTTGCTTTTGTTTGCTGTATTCACTTACATACTTTCTTCTATTCTCATCTTTAGACTCAGGACAATGTGTTGAGTGCTGCAAACTCTCACTAGCTTGTTTTAGGTTAAAATATTCTTCTAAGAGCTGGATCGTCCTTTGGATGTCTGTTAAATGGTTTAGACTTACAGTCTTATCATTTCTGTTGCTGATATTTTCAGTTATATTTATTTTACCAGTACCTAATCTTTGTTCAGAATTCACCTCATTATTGGAAAAACCCAACAGAAAAGAGCCTGGTAGTGTTGACACTTAATGATACTCATCAATATGACCCAAATAAATATTGGTTACTTGCTGTGTTGACAACACTGGTTGTACAACACTGTATGCCTGAAACCGTTCATGTGTCTCAGCAATAATAAGTTTCAACTGTAGTTGGTCAGCTACAGCTTGTATAATTACGGCATCACCCATGTCGCTGGTATAGACATGTTATTAAGGTATACCATCCAAGAATTATCAGTATTGCTTTCAATGAATCTTTTTGGATTATCACTTAGATATGCAATACCGGCAGTTCTAATTTCAAGGTGGCGTTCAGGATCACCATATAACTGATGGGACACTGCCCGAAAGAAACAGTCACTATCACCACCAACATCAAATGGTGTTAACTGATAATGGCTTAATCTTTGTTCTAACACTGCATTGATGACAACCTAGTTCACTGTTGGTATTTTGAACAGGAGCAGGATTTAATCCAATATCTCCAGACAACAACAGTTTATTTTGAGATATGTCATATTGACTAAGAACGTTAATGAATCTGGATTGATTATGTGAACACTTATGTTCTGATACTCCAATGTTTCTGCGAACTAAATTAACACATGGTTTAAAATACCCAAATGACTTAATAAAAATATGTTTAATGTGCACAAATTGAAAACAACATTGCTTGTAATTGCTGGCTATCTTGTTTAAAATAGATGACTTAGGAGTAGATCTGAGCATGCTATGCTTCAAAAATGTTCTATTTTTTCTTTTTCTCATAGCTAATATGATTTTCTTTAAATGTAATGTAGAAGGTTCACGATCCCTCCTGTATCATGTACCATTTGATTGTTTAGTCAATTTTCTTACAGAAAATCTGTAATTACAGCTACTGTGGACATGTAGTTTTAAATTTACCAGGTTACACTTAATACTTCCTAAATGGTGAATCACATCAGCCTCATCGGGTTTTAATTGTTTTGATCTTCAAAGAGACTGATTTGATCTCCGAAGAGATTGATTTGATCTCAAAAGAGATTGTTTTGCACTCGTGAGAGGTTTATTTGCCCTCTCAAGACATTTAATTACCCTCCAAAGAGGTTTATTTGCCCTTTTAAAAGCCATATTCCCAAAAATGTTTGTATAAAATATGGCTCCATACAAATCACAAATTTTACTGTTATTAACACAGATAAAACTGGTAGAATTCATATCTAAAAAACTTACCAGACGAGGATAACTCTAAACAGAGAAAGGCAACAAAATCTAAAAGCTTTCAAAGCAAAAACGACGAAAAAATGTATGGGAAACTTCCCACATGCAGTAGAGTTAAAAATCAGAACTCAAAATACAATGATGTAATTTTATAATACAAGTCGGAGATTGGCTACAAGTGAACAAAGAAAGTGAACAGAAGTGAGTGAACGGAAATGAGTGAACGGAAATGAGTGAACAACTCGATAGCATAGTATCTAGCGCTTCGCGTAGATACAAAAATGAACAAAACTACAGAGAAATTCTTTAAAAATCGGTGATTGTATTGTTTAATATCTAATGCGGAACGTTACAAATTGCAAATATCGAATCAAATTGTATCGTAAGATTTAAGAATTTTAGTTTGTCATGGCTTGTTCTTCATACAAAGCAATGACCAAATAACATGCTTTCGATCTGTAACAAAATATATTGAATAAACTAAATATTCAAAATATATCGAGTAAACTTTTTTTCTGAAACGTTAAGTCCAATATACATGGGATATATTATAAGTTAGTCAGTTTATATGTACAAATATATTGTGTAATTTAACCTTCTCGCACACGACAATTAGCATGTCAACCAAACTTTTCCTTGTTGGCTGTCTACCTTTTCATTGCCAGAAATGTCGGACATGCGCTTGCACACAGCTCGCAGCTACCCACACAAAATTACAACTTTGAAAAAAAATGGTGTCGCGAAGAAAGCAAACAAGGCATTGTTCAAGTCTGTCTATCGACAACAAACAGCTAAACGAATGTCATCAGTTACTTTATACAGCAATGCACCTAAAGGAAAAAACAGTTGTCTATATGAAGTTGAGGAATCCTCATATGCAGAAGAATGACACAAGTAAGTGCTGAACAGTTGACTAAATTTTTTAAATAATGAACAAGTATATGTCAGCAAAAACTCAATAGCCAGAGTGCAAACAAGACTTAAAATATTTTTTAACAAATAATGCTGGGTCATGAATATCTTCTGGAATGGAAAGGCTGGCCTTTCCACTATTGTTCCTGGGAGCCATCTGAACATTTAAGATCAAGTCTTTTGAGGTGAGTACTAAGTATACTGTATACTCTCCCCTTTTTTGTTAATAGGAACAGCACCAGAGTCATACGTTCAAACTACCCATGACCAAATCCTTGAATACCGTTCCAAAGCATGATCGAAGTTTACCTCTCAGAAAAACAAACAAACAAAGGCACAGGGTAAACAATCCAAAACCACAGCAGAGCCAGTATCCAAGAAACATGAAGGAAAGCCTGAAAAACAAGATAAGAGAACTCTGGTGATCGGTGATTCCATGGTGAAAAATATCGATCAACAGAAGATTCAGAGAGCCGCAGGTGACCAATCAGTTATCCATTCATATAGTGGAGCAAAAGTGGATCAAATCATGATGAAGATCAAAAACGGCATCATGAAAGACCAGTTTGAAACAGTGATCCTACACGTGGGTACAAATGATCTGGTCCACGAAGATCCTGAATTGGTTGCAACAAAGATGGATAAACTCATCACAGAAACCAAAAGTAAGGCAAGAAAGGTTGCAGTATCCAGTGTCATGAAAAAGTATGATGGCCGTGTTGCAGCAAGCAGCATAACTCATTTTAACAATTTAGTAAGTAATTTATGCTCCCAGCACAATACAGTATTCCTAAATAATGATCATATAGACAAATCCTTACTAAATAGATCAGATCTACACTTAAATCAAAGTGGTGATAGGGCACTAGGAAGTGTATTCTGCACCTATCTTAAGTCCAATCGGATGAAAATTAACAATCGAGCAGTTAATACTAGAGATGAACAGGTTTTTCCCAACGCTTACCGCAATTGTTGAAAGAGAGAGTGGACAACGTATCTACAATTTGTGAACCAGAAGATGAGAAAGTATATAGTCATAACATCTCAATGCAGGTAGTGACTTTCTCACTAGCCTTTATTCGGTTCCCAGCACCAGAGTTTTTAAGATGGTGTTCCTAAATATTGTCAGCCTACCTAAAAATCTCGAAGAAATAAGATATTCAATGTCCAGTAAGCATATAGATCTCATTGCCTTCAATGAGACATGGCTTGATTCCAATTTAAATAATAATACGGTTCATATTAATAATTATGACATTATTCGAAAGGATAGGTCAAGAAGTGGTGGTGGAGTTTGTATCTATTTACGTAACTCTATCAACTATAAAGTAAGGCATGATCTGATTCCAACAGAACTTGAATGTGCTTGCATTGAAATTATGAAACCATATAGCAAACCATTTCTTGTTACTACAGTATATAGACCACCAAAAGCACCCTCTGAGTTTTTCAAAAGCTTGGAAAAACTTATCAAAGCTATTGATGATGAAAATCTTAATTGTGACATGTTAAAAACAAATAATAATTTGAATTTGCCAACAAAAAAATTAAGTCGTTATATGAGTTATACCAATTATCACAATTGATCAAACAGGCTACTCGAATAACTATGACAACTAGTAGCCTAATTGATCACATTGTTACAAACACACCAGAGAAAATATCTGATTTTCGTGTCATCCACACAGGCATTAGTGATCACAGTCTAATATTTGCAATCAGAAAAATTTCAATTATAAAAAAAAAACAAGAAAATACTATTGAGATTAGAAATATGAAAAATTTTGATGATCAAAAATTTGTTAATGGACTACAGGGTCAGCATTAGGAATTTATATACTTTTTTGCTGCAAGTCCAAATTCCATGTGGGAAATGTGGAAAGAAATGTCCTTGATAAACATGCACCAATGCAAAACAAAAAGATTAGATAAAAAAAACTTCCTTGGATAGCAAGTAAAATAAAAAACTCATCATTACAAGGGACAAATTGAAAAGAAAAGCCATCTTAACAAATTTAGAAACAGATTGGTACAACTACAAACTAGAAACAAAGTGAATTTAGAACTAAGAAATGCTAAAAAAGATTATTATTCCCTGAAAATTGCCGGGCAAAAACACAATTCAAAACAGGTTTGGAAAACTATAAAAAATTTACTAGGTAAGCAGAACAAACAAACAGTCGTAAACGAATAAGATATAGGAGGAGAGATTTTAACAAATCCTCAAGACATTGCAGAGGGTTTTAATGATTAATTTTCAAAGATCGGTCCAAATTTAGCCAGCAAAATTGGAACATCAAATTGTAATTTTGAAAATTACATTAAGAAAACTAAATCAGAGTTTGCTGCATTTCAACCTACAACCATTAGCAATGTCTGCCATCTTCTAAGTGGGCTTTCTAGCAATAAAGCTACTGGCATTGGTAAAATTTTCTGTAAAATTATAAAGATAGCTGCACCTGTTATTGCAAATTAGCTAACTTATATTTTCAACCAAGTCATTACTCAGTCCTCTTTTCCTGACGAATTTAAAATGGCTAGAGTTACACCTATCTTTAAGAATGGTCAACGTAATCTACCAGAAAACTACAGACCAATTTCAGTTCTACCTGTTATTAGCAAAATTATGGAAAGAATTTTATATCATCAACTTTACAATTCTTAGTAACTGTCAATTTGGTTTTCGAAAATCTCCTACTACTACAGCATTATTGGACTGTACCAACGAGTGGTATGTTAATTTGGACAAGAAATAATTTAACCTGGTAGTTTTAATTGATTTGAAAAAAGCGTCCGACACTGTCAATCATCAAATTCTATTGAGAAAATTGGAGCTTTGTGGAATAAAAGGGCAAGCTTTGACTTTATTCAAGTCTTATCTAACAAATCGAAACCAAATATGTCAAATTAAGAATTTTATTTCATCAGATAGAACAATTAGGTGTGGGGTACCTCAAGGCTCTATCCTAGGGCCTCGACTATTTGTGGACAGTGGCCTAGGAACTGGGGGGCACACCCCCAGTAATAAAAATGGGGGGGGTGCCCCCCCCCAATAATTTGCCACAGATGCATCTTTAAAAAAATATGGCTTGGCGTTTTATATATTAACAATAAATAAAAAGTCTTGTGCAGCCAAATTAACCGCTACGGTTAATCCGAGATTAAAATCCATTATATATATTCTACATAAAGTGCTGCTGTTCGCACCAATAAACGATTTTCCTGGACAAAGCCTGTTTACAGATCCCCGACCTCTCGCCTCATGGTGCTGGGTTGTATCAACAGTGGCGTAGGAACCAGGGGGAGGGGCAAGGGGGCACGCCCCCCAATAATAGCTACTACATAGTAATATTATATATTATATAGCTCATGGTGCTGGGTTGCCCCCCCCCAATAATTACTTTGTTCCTACGCCACTGTTTGCAGACAATACAAATTTAACAGCTGCAAGCCAGTCTATAACTGAACTTTAAAATGCAGTAAATTCTGATTTGGAAAACCTTAGGAAGTGGTTAATAGCCAATAAACTTAGCTGGAATGTAGCTAAGGCAGAATTCATATTCATTAGCTCAAAACCAATGATTAAAGGTACTGCAGATTTTCATCTAAACATTAAAATTGACAACAAACCCATTAAACAGATTCAAGAGTGTAAAAGCCTAGGAGTAATAATTGACCAGTATTTATCTTGGAATAGTAACACTGAAAATATTTACAAAAAGGTAACAGCCGGAATCTCTGCCCTTCGACGTTTAAAAGATTTTGCAGACAGAGAAACACTTCTCTACGGAGCCGCATTGGGGACATGGGTGGACTTTTTAATCTCTGTGATATTTTTTTTCAAATGCAAGATATTTTTTTGAAATGCAAGATATTTTTTTTCAAGTGCAAGATATTTTTTTCAAATGCAAAATTTTTTTTCAAATGCAAGATTTTTTTTTCGGTGCAAGATTTTTTGGGTGCAAGATTTTTTCGGTGCAAATCTCAAACACAACAAGGAACTCCATGACAACAACAGTTAATGACTCATTGGTTCACGGTTCACTGCTCTATAATGGTGGGAACACAAAGCACAATGGATGAGAAAGTCGAGGTTTGTGATTAGAATTTCTTTTTTCCTTTGTGAAGCTAGTAATAAATTAAACATGATCAATCTATTTGTATGTGATTTACAAGACCAACTGTTTTGGGTTGTCAATAATCAGTTTACTTGGAGTATATGTACTTTGGCATTCCAAGTAGTTTGTTTTATATAGGATTATTGCATTAGTATCCAAATCCAAGCATAGGAAGCCCAGTATGCTGGTTCAAAGTCAATAAAAAGCCTTAAAATATTAAAATGCGATGTAAAATAACGAATGAGCTATAAAAATAGTTTCCTTGTGTGTGGCGTGCTCCAGTTATGCTGAGATTTGACTTCACATATCTCGTTATATATATTGGGAAGGATGGAGTGTTTTGATTAGTTTCTAATATATTTACAAATTTCATACACAAATTATTGTAAGCAAACTCCATTCAAACCACATAGGTTTTACACTAAAAGTAAGATAAATACACTTAAACTATATTTTTAACGTAGAATTCGTACGAAAATGAAAGAAGTTAATCTGGAAAAATGTGGAAACTTTTAAATATTTGACATAAATTTTTGCAACACTGTGAAGGTAGCCGCGGATTCGGCCGCAAATTGGGCCTCGGTTTCAACTCACTTCAATCGTTTAAAAGTAGATTTTAGAAAAGACTAGACCCTCTACGACCTTCGGCGAGGGTGCAATTCTGTCAACCAATGAAATTGCAATATTTGCCACTGATTACAAAACATATATAATTAATAAATGGTAATATGTTAATTTAATTTACTATTGATTTATTCCTAATATATGTATGGTACCAATTGTATTTTGTAGGAAGTTTGCAGTTTTCTAAGGTCAAGAAAAGTTGAAGGAGATGTTATAAAAAAGTTTAAAGACGAAAAGGTGATACATATACATATACATATACATCTACATCTACATCTACATCTACATCTACATCTACATCTACATCTACATCTACATCTACATCTACATCTACATCTACATCTACATCTACATCTACATCTACATCTACATCTACATCTACATCTACATCTACATCTACATCTACATCTACATCTACATCTACATCTACATCTACATCTACATCTACATCTACATCTACATCTATCTATCTATCTATCTATCTATCTATCTATCTATCTATCTATCTCTATATATATATCTATCTACATGCAACACGTTTAAGGTAACATACCTTCTAAAAAGGTAATTTTAGTTGGTCGATCTGGATTTTTCTTATCCCATTACAGCCGAACCATCTTCCCTTCACGAACTGCTCCTTCTTTGATGCACGATGTCTTGCATGGCTCCAGTGAATTATAAAGTGGAAAGAAAAACAGCACAAACTTTTTGGGCTGCAAACTTGCTATTTAATGTCTCAACATAGTCATTGTGATATCGTTAACTTTGGAAATAGAATTGTAGTTCTGTTTTGAACAAATGGGTTGCCAAGTTTTAAAACCTTTCTATACTGAGGACCTGATTTTGTGCGTCAGTTGAAAATCCACCCTTTCCTTATTATCTACGCATTTCCTATTTATATATCATGCTTGTATTTGTGGTTGCCAGAAAAACATATTTTACTGTACAGACAGTCGCTAATAAAAATAAACACAATAAGGAGGAAGCGATAAGGCTGCACGGATTATATAAGATTAAAAAAGTGGAAAATACATAAACCTAGCTCGTAACCTCGAGGTATTTTGAATGTGTTACCCGTCATCTTTGAAGGGAAATGGCAACAAAATTTTTTATCGTCTCATTTGAAAGAGACTCCAAAACAAGATATAGAAGTCTATTTTGACTTGAAATCTTTAGTTGTCCGCCATTTTGGACGTTTGTAGATATGCACGATACGTCACAACTGGTGTCACACGATTTTTTTTCTTACGACACAATGATTAATATGCTCTCATAATTGCATGCACGGCAAGTGTTTCGGACTTCAGCACAGACTGGGAAGATTTCAAACAATATTTGATTGGCACCAAAAGTCGCCTAGAAAATGATTTTCGTTGCCCCCCTTCGGGCACTAATTGAAAACATGATAGAAAATTAGGATAAATTATAAAAAGTGCGAATTCACTTGTTGGCACCTCCACAAACCAGCAGTTTTTGTGAATTTCGTCTTCGAAAATGTAATAAATTGACACGTTACGCAATCCCTGAACGCCATTTTGTTTTGGAAAATGTCTAGATACTTCGTGTAATATTTGACATAAATTGTCACAACCGATGTATTCGATTTATATACAGATTTCTCGTATCATAGAGCTTGCTATTCGGCATTGACAAATAATTCTAATATTACACAAGCTCCAGTGCGGTGTCAGCATAAGAACAAAGAATGTGAAGAAGCTGGTCCTTCGTCGTCTGTTGGTGAAATTGTTGATACAGAACAAGAAGAATTTCAACCTGCAAAAACTGAAAAAAGATGCTGCAATCTTCATGTTTCGAAACAACAAGCTCGGCAGTAAAATCAAGAAATCCGTATGTCTTGCCGCACTTATGTATTATTTGCAAGTGAGAAAAGTCATATTTACTAAGTAGGTGAGTTTGTTTTAAAGTTGTTGTTTTTTAATTTATTGCTAAATTGTTCCCTTAATTGTTGCCTATAGTTGTGAAATTTTAAATTGTGTCACAGTCATTACAGTAACAATTAACGATTGTGTCATTTCTAAAAACAGCTTGTGACATGTATCTATTTAGAATATAAGAAAAAAGAAATTAGACAAATTGGTGTCAGCAGAAACAGTAGATGGGGGTAAACTAAAAGAAGCTGCAACAAGGAAAGCTAATTCAAATTGCTGATAAGGATATGGTGGCTTTGGAAGTGAAATACCATAAACATTGTTATGAAAATTATATATTGTTCTTTGACACAGCATGCAGTCAACTGAAGAGGAAAATGAAAAGCAAGTCTACAAATATGAAAAGTCATTTGATGTTTTCTGTAAAGACTTTGTTATTGAAAGGCTTATTAAACAGGATAATATATATTACATGAGAAAGCAGAAGACAGAGTTTATGAAGACGGTGTGACGTGTTGAAAATGAGGATGCCTCTTGTTATAGATCTTTTCAATGAAAGAAGTGCTTGTGTGAAAGGTTTCCACAACTCATGTTCCATTGACCAAAAGTGCAATCTAAGAGTGAGATTGTTTATACAGAGTGCCTCAGTCCAGCAACTGCAGCAGAAAGTTTCATTGACAATGAAAAAGAAAACTTTCAGAGTTCACAAGATTCAGATTTGGCTTCTGAAATTGATGCTGCAGGATATGGAAACAAGCATGACAAGAGAGCATCACTGACACAGTAGGCATGACATTATAGAGTGACTTGCAAAACCAAACACCCATGTGGTATGAGAACTGGCCACCACTTGCATCGGATATTACTGCTGAAAACATTAAAAAATTGGTATCTCTTTGCTTGTTCAATTTCATGGCATGGTAGCTGGGTTTCTCAGATGACCCAGAGTTTTCTCAGTACATCACATAGGAAGAAAAATTAGAGCAAAAATTTTTCTCTGTGCAAAAATTTGATTTATGTTGCTAACAAAGGGAGAGTACCAGGGGCGTAGCCAAGGGGGTTCTGCCCCCCCCCCCCCAAATTGTCTGAGAAACCATTTTTCAAAATGTTGAAATCTGGGTAGAAAATTGTTGGGGGAGGGGGTTTATCTGATAGTGAAAATAGACCAGTTTTTGGAATTGATTGCCAAATTAAGCAACATTCACATTTCCAATCAAAGGCAAATAAAGAATTACTAAAAAAGTCATTTCTATTTTCTATCAACTTGATGGTCTCGTAAATTGTTCTTGCCCAGACTTCCAGAATGGGGGAACCTTTATTTTTCAGAATTTCAGAAACCCTATAAAGAATTTTAAATTTTTCCGGTGGGGATGTCGCCCGACACCCCTTAAATGAGCTTGCCTCCCGACCAAAGTCAGGGCCCTGGCAATGCCCCTGGAGAGTACAGACACAAAAGTCCTCAGCACTAGCAATTATATATTTTTAGTGAATTCCCAAATGACAACAAGATAAAGTGTTTACATTTCCAAACATTGATGTGAGACATTGTAAATAGCTTTACTCAGAAAATATTTGTTATTTGAAAATTCCTATTGCATCTAACTTCGATTAGGAACAAAACACTCGTGGATGAATTTGATGTGTTCAAAGTTATTGTTATATATTTTTTCTTTCAGTACTTTTTATTTCGAGACTGTTCTCTAAACATTTTAAAAAGATCTGTGACAATTGGCTCAAAACTTACTATATCTGCTCAAAAACTTCTAAAACCCCACCCAAACTTGCTTGCATAGCGGGGGCTAGAAACTTAATGTAAGTCCCAATATAAAATTGCTGAGTATGTGATATATACCATATATTACACGAAGTATCCTCACATTTTCCAAAACAAAATGGCGTTCACGGATTGCAAAACATGTCAATTTATTAAATTTTCGAAACCAAAATTCTCGAAAACTGCAGGTTTGTGGAGATGCCAACAAGTGAATTAAGACTTTATAATTTATCCTAATTTTCTATCTTGTTTTCAATTAGTGCCCGAAGGGGGGCAAGGAAACTGAACGATAATCGACCTCAGAATATTGCCTATAGGTATTTAAGAGGATTTTCGACAGGCTTATCCCTGTTGTGACGTCACCAAACATCGTTAATGAGGTGAAAATTTAATCCAAGATGGCGGACAGTTCGTTGATTTAGGTGAGAATATCTCCCGAAGTAAAACAGATATAAAAATTTTGCAATAGACTTCTATTTAATGTTTTAGAGTCTCTTTCAAATGAGACAATAAAATTTTTTGTTGCCATTTCCCTTTAAGATAAATTTTGGAGGCAAGCAAAGTATACGCATGCCATGACTCGAGCTTTTCCTGCCGCTTCCACTCACTAAGATTTTTGTCACGCATGACAGAGAATAAGAATGTCAAACGGATTCACGACATGACAAAAATATTGCGCATTTTGCCCGCACATTATTCATTAAGATTTTGCCCCTGTGCGATTTGTAACGAAGTACATATATGCAAGTTTTGTAATTGCATGGCAGGCTTAATGCAGTTACAGAGGCTGACAGTAAGTATGTGTACTTTGTACTTTACACGTCATAATTATCTGACAAGTGTGAAGATATTTTACAGTATGAATGAAAGTATATTTCATAGACAAATGCAAAGATACGTAACTGCTAGATGTGCTAAAATAAGTACAAGCTCTGAAAGTTAAAATAACATCAACACGTTGCCAAATTGCAAGAATACAGTAAAATTTATGGTAAAATTCCGATAACCATAAAATTAATGCAGTTCAATTTTTCAAACGCTTTACATTTTATGCGATAATACTTATTGTAGTTATGTAGTAAATGACACAAGCAACGTGCCAAAACATTTCTTATTTTCATATTACACTCAACCTTCTCAAAGCGCAGTCACACACGCTTATGCACATGGATCTACTTAAAATTTGTGCCAGTCGGAAAATGTTCACCGTTTTCATTCATTGATAACAGAAGGCACGGTTAGCTTAATCAGCAGCGTGCCTAACTATCTCAGGCACGGTCTACCGTGCCACGACCGTGCATAGCCGTGCCAAGAACGTGCGTAACTGTGCTTTACACATGCTTACACCCAGTAGATTGTGCCTGTTACGGTTTTGGGTAGCAACACCATGCACATAGCCCAGGCTTGTTTCTTACCACAGGTTGATGTTGTATATCAAGTCAATTGAAATAGGTCAGTTGTATGATGTGCGAGAGTGATGGGTTGCAAGAAAGTGAGAAAGTGAATAGATGTTATAGAGAGTTAAAGGAACTTATTTTAAAGTTAGCAGAGTTTTACCTTCATGGTGATGAGTACAATATTTTAACATTTGATGGGCCTAACACACTCCATATAGCTTTAGGTGGTGATGGTGCTCCTTTTGGTAAAGATGATACTGCATGCTCTTGGCTGGTACGTTTTCTCAATCTTTGACAACATATTTTAAGTAGGAATGAAAATTTCCTTTTTTTTTGGGGCCAATTGCTCTAAGAACAGTTTGCCAGTTAAATGTTTCATTGCAAAGCTAATGACAAATATCCATCATATTCAGAATAAGTCATATTCTGTATTATGCAAGGGGAAACCTGTTGTAATTAAATTTGTCATTGCAGAACTGCCTAACAATATGAAAATGCTCGCATTTTTAGGAGGAGAATTAACAAACAGTGCTACCTATTTTTCCACTTTTGAAGTTGTCAGTAAGGATGGTATAGTTAATTGCAAAGGAATATTTGGTCCCCATGCTACAGACACCTGGAAGGCATGGCTGTATGCAAAGAGGGTAAAAAATGCAGAGGCAGTTAGGGAATTTAAGAAAAAGCTAAATCCAAAAATCTCTAGTAACACCAAGAAAAATAAAGTGACAACCTTTATAACGAAGCAAAAAAGTTGACCGGAGTTTATCCCCTTAATAGCAGATTTAATCAGTAAAGCTCATATTGGGCCACTGCACTTGAAAAACAATGCATGCACCATTTTCTGCTTAAACTTGCTATTTCATGGTCAAATCTATTTACTCTAATTTCTGCCAGGTGCCGGCACAATCCCTCTTGTTCAAGTATGTTGATACCTTGAAGTCAAAGTGTGGTTTGAACAGGTTGGCTAAACGGATTGTTAGGTGGTTTAATGAGACTGGTGCTAATGGTAACAATTTTGACTATCGATTCACAGGCAAATATTCTAGAATGTTTTTGTATAATTTTATGTTCCTGATTAGTATTCTTGAAGGGCAGGCTAAAAGTCAACAAGCTAAACAGATCATTCACGTCCATGCTTACCTGTGCCTTTGCTTGCACGATGCGGTTCTTTGTTTAGTCATGTCAATGACTGTCATGAGGAAGTAAGTGAAAACACATAGTAGAAATTTTTATCGTGGCTATTGCTTGTATTTTCATGTATATCCCACAGTTTGGTCTCTTGGCAATGTTGTTCCACTGCACATGCAAGAAATGAAAATGATGTACGAGTTGGGTCTTGGGCTGAATTCAATGGAAGGGAGGGAAGCTAAGCACATTGCAATAGCCATGTGCTAACACTGCTTTTTTATATAGGTGGGAACAGGTATTTCGCCTCGAATATATCTCGTTAATATGGCTACGGCAACAGAGTTATAATTGCAAAAGTAAACACCACAACTACCAGTTCCTATGTACTAAAGTGTGTTTGTACTAACAATCCTGAGTTTTGTACTTGTGGCTTTAGCAAATCAGTTTCAGATTATGCTTGTAGATTTTGCAGTCATGAGCTTTGCCAAATGAATAAGGGAAAGCATTCAGAAATGTGAGGGGATTGAGGTTTGTCAAAATGTTATGCTGTACCCTTACGAAAATTACGTATTGGATCCAATTGGAAATCCCATAGGAACTTGTTTCTCTAATAGGAAATCCTATAGGAATTCAATTTTCCTATAGGAAAAAAACTGAATAGGAAATTCCTTTAGGATTTTGAAAAGGAACATCTATTTGATTCCTATAGGATCGAAACTGTTTTGCAGGATCTAATAACATACAATTTGTGGAACGATTCTAATAGGAATTCTAATAGGAACTCTAATAAGATTTTTTAAGAATTTCCATTAATTACGATTCCTAAAAAATCCCATTTAACTCACTTTTATTTCACAAAAGAAAGAAAAAATGAGTCAATACGGGGTTGTACCCAAAATACTTTCAACTATATACTTACAAATTTTCTTAGAAACTAAATATCTAACTCGGTATATGGTGTTTTTTAAAGACATTATTATGACATAAATATACTCATGGGATTGCCTATACTGCATTAATCAAAATATCAGTTGCATTACAGTATACCTTTTAAAATTCCTGATTAGAGATTAAAGACGCTATTTGTTGTCATAAACGTCAGATGTAGCCTCCTCCGCAGGCATGAATGAAAATCGAGGAGATGCCTGCCAAAACCCGACATGGTTGAACCGTTCTGCGCATCATTCTTGCGCATTGCAAATACCAATCCTAATGGGGGTAGGGTAAGGTATTATAAACGCGTGTTGTAAAACATGGCTGCTGCAATAGGCGCGATGTATTCGGACGACGAAATTACTGAAATATTGGCAAGTATTGAAAGAATTCCGTGTTTTGAAAAGGATAAAATATCCAATTATAAAGTTAGCTCTTCAAATGTATTTGTAAATTTAAAAGCTAGCAGCAGTTTTGAAGCAGCGACGAAATTCGGGTTTGTTTTGCGGCAGGTCGGCTTGGCTTCAAGCTCAATGCCGGATTGTTTACCGCTGGAAATCGTTTGCGAATGCTGTGAAAGTGAAGAAATTGTTGTATTTACTGTTGTATTCGATGTGAACAGTAAACCCTGCGTGAGCCTTTTAAAAATTGATAAGCCAGCGAAGGACACTTCCACATGCAATGTCGAATCTGACAGTCTCGAAAACACAAACATTCCTTTGACACGCCAAGCAGTATTTCACCACGACGTATCTGACACAACTTCGCGAGAACACCCCATCAAGACAACATTGAATTGCTTTTTCCATCATCAGTCTTTCAAGCCGCTTCAAAAAGAAATTATATTGTCTACGATGGACAAAAAAAATGTTCTTGGAGTTCTAGGCACTGGTGGTGGCAAAAGTTTGACATTTTTGCTTCCTGCTGTTCTTGCTGATAAGCCTACTATTGTTGTAGTTCCAACATTGTCACTAATTAATGACCTCCTGAGTCGATGTTTGGCTCTTGACATTGCAGCATGCAAAATTACTGGTGAAGTCCCATGTGATGTTCAAAATTCATATCTTGAGGAACTCACAAAATTTAAGGTCATATTTTTAACACCAGAAATGCTTGCTAATAAAAACATTTTGGACAAAATTACAAAAGTGGGTTTGGAAAGGATTGTGTTTGATGAAGCCCATACAATCTGCAGTAGGGGCAGTACATTTCGCCCTCAGTACCAAAGTGCAGCAAATGTTTTGGCAAAATTCCCTTGCCCCAAGTTGTTGCTAAGTGCAACAATACCAGAACAACTGATATCGGAGCTGTCAGAAGTGTTTGGTCTGTTGGATGTGATCAAAGGAACTGTACTAAGGGATAATATATTCCTAGATGTTTGAGAGAAGCGAAATGGAAGTAAATTTTATGATGATCTAACTGATTTTATATTAAGAAGGGAAGGAGAATGTGGGATTGTGTATAGTGTCTTCCCATCTGATGTGTCAAAAATACACTCAGAATTAACAAAACGAAATGTAAACTGTGTCAAATATCATGAGCAGTTATCACAATTAGTCAAAGATTCCAGCTATCACAAGTGGCAGTCTGGTGAGGTGAAAATCATGGTTGCAAATGCTTCATTTGGCATGGGAGTTGACAACAGAAATGTTACATATGTTATTCATGCAAAGATGCCAACCAATCTTGATGAGTATTTTCAACAATGTGGAAGGGCTGGTCGAGATGGTCAACCAAGTACTTGCATTTTGTACTATAACTATGCAGATAAAACTGCACTTTTAAAATTATTTCATGGGAGTGGAAATTTTGCAAAACAGTTGAACCAACTAAATGGTTTGATTTCATTTCTTGAAGATCCGTTTACCTGCCGACATTTAGCTATCATGAAATATTATGGGGAACACAAAGAACACTATTTCTGTGGTGGAAGCTGTGATAACTGCAAGAACCGAGGGGCATATATAAAGACAGATGGGACATCTGATGCATTTAAAGTGGTTCAAACAATGTTAGAACTGTCTGGGGAAAAGATCAATTGTCACACATTGAAGCTTTTCCTTGTTGGAAGCTCACAAAAATGCATCAAAGATAATGGACTTGATAAATTTGCTACATTTGGTTGTCTGCAAAAGAAATTTGTTCCAAATATTTTACTGGACAAATTTTTGCATTCTCTTATTTATCATGATGTGTTGTCAGAGACTTTTGAAGCAAAAAATAATTCATACTTGGTTTTTGTAAAGCCTGGCTCCAAAGCACATCTTGTTCTTTCATGGAATTATGACATTGAAAAGTATTGTAAGGTGTAAATATGTGGTAAAGTATTTTTCAAATTAAAAACTGTTTACATGAGATAGACTAGCCTAGTTGACTTTTGAAGCACCAAAAGAGTAATTTACTACTCACATAAACCGGATCTGGCTGACTGCTGTAAGGTATAAAAGAAATTAGTCAGCCCAGTTAACCTGGCTACCCGATATTATGTAAACAGCCCTTCACAGGCATTGAAATAACATTTGTCATTATATATAGTAATCAATTATTCAAGAACTGTAATATGATTCATGTATTCAAACAATATTTCATAGGTATAGATGTGTATGCCATAATATATTTATACATTTTGTTCAGGTATTGGTGGGTGTGCCACCCCCAGTTTTGGAATATTTTGTAAAGCCAGGGTAAACCAGAAAAAAAACCCCACCCACCCCAGGAGTGTAAGCACCCCTTGAAGTAGTGGTTTCGATATGCCACAGTGCATATCAAATATGATTGAAATTGCATGAAAGTAAATCTTGTCCATATTGAAGCTATAATGCTTTACAATATAGGCATAGCACTTAGTATTTAATATGTACATATTTCGTGTATACTTTAGTTATGAAATTGTAAATATAAAGTCGTTTTAAATATGTCAACAATGATAAATTATAACGGAGAAAAATGATACATTACGAAGTCACTTTTTTGCACTATACAATGCATTTAATACAATGTCCTTAGCGAGATCTATCTGTCCAACAGAGACATAACTACTAATATATGGCCATTGAAATAGAACCTATTTTAGCGTTTTATTCATTTGTTTCATCCCTATTCTCTGCAAATCATACACAAATATTGACAAATTTTTAAACCGGACCCAACTAATTTTCGACTGATTCGTTTTAATCAATTATCTACCTCATTTGGATACTTTCTGTGTATGAAAGACTGAAACTCACTTTCTGCCTTTTTATCTCCTTTCGTGAGCGGGTCTATATATTTCTCAACCACTGCTTCATCTTCTTTTACCTTCTTATCACCCCATGGATATTTCAACACTTTCATCCTGCCCATTTCCTCGAACCAATCTTCCCTCAAGGCGAAGCGAGCCACCATCAGTTGGTCATAAAGAGAAGAGGGTGTTTTATGTTTTCTTGTCTGGTGGATATCAAATGCCTCCCTGTTGGTGTAGAGCTTCTTGTTCATTTCCAATATATTGGAAGAACAGGACATCATTTCAAGCACAGAAAACGAAGTTTGTGCCTTCGCGTAGGTTTTGACCGGACGAACTAGGTGTTCCTCCACCCATTCATCTCCCGCCAGTTGCCTACCAGCTTTTCCGTCAACATTAACACTTCTGTTTTGTCTATACATGAGTCTATAAGCAAGAGGCCATTTGCATGAAAAATTGACGATGTGTGAAAAACTTTCATCTCTATAATTGAACTTTCCTGTTTGCGCGTAAATAGCCGGGCAAATCATCCAGATTGCCTCAACTGCCTTTCCATTGCCATGCCTAATCGACTCTTTGTACAATCTGCGAATAGGTAGAATTTGATTAGCAAGGTGCGTGTGGTAATGGGCCATTTTGTCAGCTTGAATAATTTGTGACCATTCGTGAAATTTTTGTAGGAGTATTGCATTGTGGGACTTGTTCACACGAAGACATTCGTCTAGTTGAGCTTTTGTTGGAAAACATGATGATGCTTGAAAAGCCTTTAACATTGCAATCGAAATTCCATCTTCATAGTCTGCAAGCGCCTCCTCGTTATTATTATAATTATTATCCTTGAATTTCTTTCTAAAGGATTGTGGGTTTACAGTAGGGCGTCTGAGTACTTTTTCGACAACGTGCCAGAAACCTCCTTGTCCAGCAAATCTTGCTAGACACTCATTCACATAACCACGGTTATGAAAATCACCAGCTCCAGGTGTATGACAGCCATACTGATCTGGACAACGATTTGCACAACCCTGAATAGTGACCGTATTTTTTTGGTCTCCAACGTTAATATTAAAATCCTAGCGTAGTTTGTGGTCTTGGTTGATGATGATGGGTTAGTGTCCATATCTTCACAGGTTTCAGCTTGGGAATGTAAGTGACTCTTTTCAAAAATTTGTTTAAACTCCGATGAAAGAAAATCTGTGACATCTCTCTCATATTTCTGTCTATTTTCAATCATTGTTACTAGTATGTCCATCTTTTTTACTTTTGCGACCTCTAATGGAGAGGCAGTTTCTTTGAAAAAACATTCTGAAACGTTTGCTCCAATCTCCAACAAAAACTTGGCAGTGTTTAAGTGGTTTTTGTGCAGTGAAAGGGTTAATGGGGTTTGATGTATTCCATCTTTCGCGTTAACATGGGCGCCCGACAGAACAAGGCAACGAACAAGCTTAGTATTTCCATTCAATGCTGCAAGATGTAAAACAGTTCTCTCGTATTAGTCTTTTGCAGGTTGCCACTCTTCACGCTTCTCTTTTAATTCTATTATTAAAGTAGAATCAGTAAATGTCAGAGAGGTTAACTCTTGCAGTTTTATAAATAAACTACTCATCCGCGCATCAAGAACTTCGTTAACCAGTGGTAAGCCAATGTTCGCAATCAAAACATCCCATGAGACACTTTCCAACTCCGTCTTATTTGCATTTTCCAAACTACTCATTATGATCCAGCTTAGTTAAGGGTTTTCGAACACTCCGCCTCTCGCATGTAGAAATTTACTGTGCACAGAGTAACGACGGAACACCTGTACATATATCCAAGTACGATAATTGAGATTAGCTTTCTCCCCTCAAAAACACCGGCAAAAACTGATGGGCATCAATTATGTGTGATAAATAGTACCCGTATTGTATAGTGTTTTCATAATAGTGCTAAATTAAATCAGATATAGATGCATTAAAAAGTTTGTGGCGTAGCAAACTCGATAATTTGGGGAGAGGCACATGTTCAGACGTATTAGCGTTTTTGCACAATTATCTTCTTTTGAAATCGATTGTTTTTATGGTCTGCGAACAGAAGACATTAATATGTGCTTCCAATTATTTAGTTTGCTACGCCACGGTTACAATTTTTTTGTCGTTGTATAGATTTGTAGCAATTGCTATTAACACATTCAATACGAGAGCTGCCACGTCGATTACTGATAGCTCACTTCCAATGCAAGCCACCCACGTCGAATATACTAGCCTCCTTCATACAGAGATATATGTTACTTATTTTTACATGTTAAAGTTCTCATATTTACCTTCTAACGTATTCGCAAAGTTTGTTTTGCTCAACGTATTTATAAAAGCGTATGTGGCTCTTAATATTTATCATTCATTTTTTTTAGTTCTGTGTGTGTGTTTATCAGACAGAAGGCGTACCATATTGTAGTTCCGTTCATTAAAAAATAATTGGTTCACGCCAACATTAATATGACACTACCGGTTACTTCAAACATTGATTTAACAGTCTAGTTTGAGTAGAAAAAGAAATAGATATGTAACTTTGTGTAAAACAGGCGTGCATGAGTGAAGTCATTGGTTGTTTTTCCAATTTAATTTTTTCGTTGAAACCATCAAAATTCCGTTTACTTTAGCTGTTAGTAATATAAATGCACGCCACAGAAAGAAAGGTGTAAGACAGTAAGCTTGTCAGCTAGCGCAGACTTCAGATGGTAAATAGTTTGGTTGAGAAAGTGTTGCAAACGCAGTTTTTTTTAACTGTACATGAAAAACCACTGATATTCTGAAGGGTGTTTTTCTCTGATTTTTGAGTCCATTCTTGGACCCAGTTTATGTAATGTACTATGCGGTTTTATATGTCAGTTCATTTAGCCACTACATACATTTAACTCGCGTTAAGCCTCTACGGAAAACAATTAACATTGTTTTCCCTTATTTTAAAGTACGGTTCAATTTCTTTCTCGTGAACCTGCTCAATTCACACAGTTTTGTAAGCTGTTAGACAAATAGGATCGATTATCGTGATCAAATATTTAAATGAATAAACGACAGTCTACATTTAATTGTTACCATCATATGTAATTACATCTACACGAATTTTAACAAAATGACAGAAAAAACACTCTAACATAAATTGTGTTAAAACCTAAAGCGCTCTCAGCAGGCCACAGCAAAGGCACACAACAGGAAATTTTAATGATTACATATTATGCTGACGTCACTGCGTTGTAATAGTGGTGAACATGTGCTTCGGCGCAGGAATACAATAGATATGCATGACATTACTTTCCCTGAAACAGCGAACTTAAGAGATAAGTTTGTGGGTTAGATAAAAAAACATGTCGGGAAAAAACAACCTGAATTTTGTGTGTAGTAATAACTGGGTGACGTACAGTACCCCAAGATCTATTGTTGAAGTTGATTAATTCAATCATAAATACATATAATAACCATAGAATCAGTCAGATAAGTTTACACTCGTGTCACTGTCACTATCTACAAAACCAACAATGGTATTATCCGGCACTTCAACATTGTCACTATCATCATTGCCTCTTTTCCGCAGAATGTTTTCGTATCTTGCTTGTTTTTCGTTATGTTTACTCAATGTTCTTAGAAAAGCAAATCTCTCGTATGCTGCATCAATGTCAAAACCAGTGCTGTTCTTTTTCACAGGAATATATCTTTCAACGGGGTCACATGGGAACTTAAACTCTTCACTGAAAAGTAAAAGATTATTTGCTGCTCCCATAGTTGTGCATTGATTTTCAAATGACAACGGAAGGAGGTAAACTTGAGACTTCTCACTTGCAAGCATGGGAAACTCTTCTTTCAATTTCGGTACTTCTATAAAGTATTCCATATCACCTGGGTCACTAGTAAGAGCTTTTTCCGCCACACTCTTAACTTCAGTGGAATCCATTTGCTGTATTTCTTCACTTGAATTGTGAACCAAATTCAACGCTAGATGCATCTTGCGAAGCAGATTCCGCTCGCTGAATTCATCCCAAAGCTGCTTGTGTTCTGGATTGTTTTCTGAAACAGAAGTTGTTGCATGTTCATTAAATAATACACACAAAATTAGATCGAAACACTAAAATGTCAGACAAAAAGGATTGTTACTATAGTAGCAGGTCTACAAGCCAAAAGTTGTTTCTGTTTCGTCCTTGAGTTGCTTCTTTAATAACTTTTGTATTTGAATACTGTACGCGATAATTGCAAGAGCCTTTAAAACAGAAAGCCCGTGCATTCTTAAAGAGAAATACCTACCAAGTTTAGTATCCTTATATTTCATTTTGGACACTTCGCCTTGCGGTTGAGCAGCTGTTTTGGGGTCCGGGAAATATTCTTCAATTCCACTCGTGTCAGCAGCTCGCCAACCACGAACAGTAAAGTCCCAAACTTTTTCTTGTTTCAGCTTTTCTTTATGCAATTTTGAAAGTCTTAGATGTCTCAAGGATGTCCTCATAATTTGCATATTGTCCTGATAAGTAATGACAGGTTGGTCCGAAGCTATTCTGCTGGAAATTATGGATTTATACTGCTCGAGCTGCTTTTGTAACACAGACATCCTACAAAAATTCATGCAACATTAAAGCACAGTCAAGAAGCCTGAACACATACAGCGCAACAAGCATTGACTACAAGCATGACATATGTTAAATATCAAACAAAACCACTAGCAAACAATACAAGCAGAAATTAAAGTTTTGAGTGAAAGCCCTTCGTCGGAATGTTAATAAAGTTATTTCCCAACCAAGGGTCTTTGTTTAAAACGTCGATATCTGTTTGTATTGTTTGGCATACAAAAGGCAGCTCTGCCAATATTGACAACATTAGCTCAACACATAGATGCATGCAAGGCAAAAGTCACTTTGCACAGAGAAATTCGAATATGCTGTAGAAATAGTCATGGGTTAACTTCCAGTATGATATAAGAAGCCTACAACAACCGGGGCTACTCTTGGGGCTTCATAGCACTGTGCGTGATAGAAAACGTCCTGATTTAAATAAGATATAATGTATATATATAATTAATTGTACTTACAAAACTGCATATGATTCAGTTAGGCCCAAATGTTGTAATACTGTTATGAGAGATGGTCCAGCACCAAAACTCAAACATAGTAAACCAAACAAAACAGGAATGTCATTTCTTGCATTTTGATCTCTTACATCAAGAGCAGATGCCAGCAAATGAATAGCTGCTTTCATCTTCATATCTGGAGTCTTCTTGATGGAACGGGAAGCATTGCTGGAAAGAACAAGCTGCTCTAATATGTTGATAAGCGTAGGACACTGGGATTTCACTTTACCAAGCAAAGTTTGAAAAAGGGATGGATCAAGAAAATGCATTAGATCTTTTTTTGCATTTTTTTTTATCTCTTATCCCTAAGTCAAAGATATGTTTCACTCTTTGAATCTCGGACTGGATACTTTGCCTTTCTGAGATAGATAGGATACCACCAAGAAGATTTCCATGTTCCAGTATGTCTTTGTACAAATTTATGATATCATCCTGCTCATTGACAATTGACATAGCCTTTTCTTTGTAGGAAGCAAACATGTTTTCCAATGTATCCAGACGTTTCTGCAATTCAGATTTGTCTTCTGTCAACTGCTCCATTTGGTCGCTTAATGTTGCGGCAAAATGTTTTGTCTTTACTAGAGCATCTTGAAGCTTAAGAAATTGCTCTTTCATCATTGACTGTGAAGATGGTTGTTCTATTAATAAAAAATCTCAGCAATAAGTTTAACTAAAAAGTGAATATGAAAACTTAAATAATACAAAAATGACTTAATAATTGCTATGAACAATTTCCAATTACGTCAGCCTCTTAGCATAATTGCTTCCATCATTGCAATGGGCAAAACAATATTTGGTCAAAAATGAAAGACTAAATTATAATTTATTTTTTCAAAAACAGCAATAAATATTTAACAAGATGCTTGTATGTTAGATAATTAAGTGCTCTAATTGTGCTACATACATGTATTTTTAGTCAAGTCAAGGTTCCTACACACAGTTAAGCAGCTAAGTGTGGTTAACCTGTTGTAATATTAGATTCTTTACTAGAACTTTACAAAATATGCAGGCCATAGGTACAAGAGAAAAAATCATTTTGGGCTAAAAGTGAGTTGCAATTATTCTGAGAAGCTAATTTGTTCATCAGTTCATCTCACATGCCATAAAGGTACCAGTAGAATATAGCTAGCACAGCTACACCAATGTTTTATACCTGCTTCTTCAATGGTCAATGTATCTAGCTGCAGCTGTAAATTTTGCTCCTCACAAAATGATGCTTCAGGTTCTATAAAATACAGGAGTAATGAGTAATTAATTACACATGCATATTCTATATAATAATTCTAATAGGAAGAAAATTGAATCAAAGTTTTCAATAGCACTCACCATCTGCAGTTGTGAACAATCTTGTTCTCACATGATCTGATCTGACTGAAAGGTCTGGAAATTTAGTCACAAAGATATTCAGCATTTCACAAAATGCTCAAACCTAAAACTATATGATTCACCATCCTTGTTAGACATACTTGTCTGGTACTGGATTGAGAAAAGCATAATAATTTAAAGTAAAATTGGGCAGAATATTGATTGCACAATTAGGTCAGTGAACTAGTTTCGGTATGATGTCTCCAATAGTTAGCCACTAATTCCTGAATGTCGTGCTACTAGTTTGTCATGGCATGATCACTTGGGGTAATATTTGAAATGATGTTGTTTAAAATTAAAAGTATGCATGTACTGAAGGAGTTAACTAAACTGTTCCAAGCAAGAATTCAGTGTATTAAATGTCATCTTGGAACAAAGACAGAGGTGTTTAATGTATTAATAGTATTATAATACTAAACTCTTTGCAACTAACCGACTCTTGGTATCACAGCTGGTGGTGAGGTTACTGTTGGGCTCAATGGTGCGGTTGGCTGACTTGGTATGAGCCTGTAGCCTTTGTAAAATGCGCTGCAAAAACAACAAAGTTTTAAAATATATGCAATAGTGATGAAACAGATTATACTGAACACAAAAGAGTCATGATATCTTACAGTTTTCTTCCTTTTCCCCTGAATTCTAGTGTGGTGCCAAGTATCTAGCTTATTTGTTTCAGCAGTTCTGAACGGTTTGTTGTTGACACAGGATGATAATGAGGGCGCAAATTATGTAAGAGATCATCAACGAAAATCTCCTGACCACTTTTCTTTTCTATGATTTTGTCCAGACTGTCTTTTAGCGTCGATTGGTACTTTAAATATTCCTTCCGCACTATGAAATTAACAATTGTTTGTAATTTTCCACTGAATGATAACATTTATATAATAAAATGTCACATGATACATTATAAAACAGATTACAAACAGATACGAACACAGGATAACGGGAGTAATTTTTTTAGCTATAGAAAGAAGTTATGTATATACCTTTCCGCTTGGTGCCTCCAGGAGAAAAGATTGTGCTCCTTATTTTACTTCCAAGGAGTCCGATGGGCGAAGTTTTTTCCTCTTCGCGTGTTCGGCTGGAAGACGGTCTAGGAGCCATCAAAATATCACGTTCTTTCTCTGATGCCGGTAGGGCATTTTTTAGATGCTCAAGTTTTTGCTCCTTGACTTCTATTTCTAATCGCTTAGTTTTTATTTCTTTCAAAACTTTTCGATACTCCGTGCTTACAATTGGTGTTGTTGTCCTAACATATTGCGGTATTTTAGAATGACGTTCGTTTGGATTATCTGCCATTCTCCGTTTGTAATTCACAACGGCTTGTTGTTGTATTGTAGGTGACAATAGAATACTGTGGGGGTGGGGGTAACATAGTCAGTCCACAAAGGTTACATAGCTGGTGCGAAGTCTTCCGGTTTTGGCAGGCATTGCCCCCCGCCCGCAGTTTAAAGGCTATGCCTGCGGAGGAGGCTACGTCAGATGCTAGCATTGTAATTTTATGGACGAAATTTTTTTTATTCTAAATTAACTTCTTTATGAAAAGGATAATTAAAGAATTTCAAGAATAGACTCGTGGTATGGTCTCTATTCGTTGTTCTTGCAGAACGTTCATTAGACTTTGTTTTCTTCTCGATTCATATACCTGTATAATTGTCTCATGCTCCTTATCAATTAATCTCCATGAAACCGACAAGGCATTTCACATACAAAGTTTCCATTCCTGCCTTTTAAAGCAATGCACTTTATATGTAGCTGTTCAGGTTTGATAGCTACTGTTTGCTCAGTTTCTGTGTATTCACAAAGAAAGTGCGATGACGCTCCACACTCATTGTTGGAAAAGAGTGAACCAGCAGTGCCCACAAGTTCCTTTACAATCACTATATGATGAACTTGACATTGGCATGATTGCATATCAGTGTTGGTGCACTGGCAATCAGGTTTTATGGAGTATAAGCCAACAATTTTACCATACTTGACCGAAGCTTCAGAAACACGAACGAAGAAGTCGCAGTGTCGGCGTGACCTGTTGTAGGTCTGGGAAGTATACAGGACGTGATTGATCATAAAACGGTCGTAAACGATGGCTGAACGATTAAAAATATCTTTGTCGATCATTGATGCAACCGAGATTATTTGACGTGCTGTCAGAAATACAGGCTTACCATTTCCCAGCCCATACACGTTGTTTGTGAGAAAATGCTGTTTTTTAATTGGTAGATTTCTATTAGCGAGTTTTTTGAACAAATGCTTCACTTGAGGATTTGTATCGTCCTTGAAAAAATTTCTCTCAATAACAGATACCTTCTGTGATAAAATGAATGAATCACAAATCTGTTGTGGTACATATTGTGTCCCACTGAACATCTTCAACAGCATGTGGTTATTTGCTTCAAATGCAAATGCAGATGTTGCCCATAAGGGTCCACATTTTTTCACACCATCTGCCAAATGTGTCAGCTGATGTACATTAAAAGTGCAAGACGTCAAGCCATATAATCTCTCCATATCAAAAACAAATTTAACCAAGCATGTCTTTGAATTTTTAAGCATGCCATTGGTAATTTTGTCGCCAAGGAGATTGTACACACCATACACAAACAAAAAGAAGTGTTGAAGATATACCCTGGGTAATAAAAGCCTTTCAAGACAACCAGACCGTAGAGCATAAATGCTCGCCATTCAGACGCTTTCCAAAACTTTCTTTCTTTGATTGATCTGGGTGCTCTCGTTATTTCAGAAGGAGGACTAATATAAGTCAGCCGGTTGTCAACCTCTACTGCTTTTTTACCGAGGTAAAAATCTTCATTGTGGTTAGCAGCATCAAACCAAAGATCGAAAAGGCGACGCATTACTCCTTGACACACTGAATGCATATATTCAGGAGTAAAGCCATTCACCATGTCAAAGGTTGGGAGGAGATCAACTATTGATGGTCCTTTTACACCCATGATTGCTTCTTTCAGCTGTTCAGCTCTAATGGCATATTTTACCTGGTTTTCTGATGTTCGTAAAGGTGGAGAACCCCGCTGTGGGTAATATCTGGTGGGTGGACCTCCGTTTTTGACAACTGCGACACCTTCACGCTCACACCAGTCACATCCATGTTTTCCATTAAACTGCTTGCAGTTTCTTAACATACCTCGTGCAGGACTATCACTGGAACAAATGAGGGCAAATACTCTACGCTTGATAGATTCATTACCAAAGCAAAATCCTTTTACTTCTAAGTACTTGCATTCATTGACAAATGCTTCCAAGAATGTGTTCATTTTCGGTTTAGTTTTACCAAACCATAGTCCTGTAAGCAAAATGTTGCTTGATCGAAGGTGCGGGGGGAGCTCATTGATCAGGCACTGCACAGGCCAAATGGAATACTGTGATGATTTGAATACTGGAATACCATCTGCATTCCAGGTAAGGGAAATATCATTCTTGGACAAACCATGTGACTTTATGAGGTCTTGATAAAGCTCACCAGTTGTTATATCAGATATTTCGTTTGATTGAGCAAGAACTTCCAAATTTCGATCAGTAAGGAGTTTGTAGAATTCTGGATCAGAAAGCAGTTGTTTGAGTTGGTTTTCCAAGGGTATATGGAGGAAAAAGCTACCTTCCTTGATGCTAGCATCATAATCAAATGGCACATTACACTCTTCACAATTTCTTTTTTCCTTGCTAGTTCCCATGTATGCCAAACATGACGCACAATAGAAATGCACCTAAAATTTTAAACTTTCATATTATACATTAAAACAGTTTTGCCGATTTAGTATAATGCATGATACTAGGGTTTAAATAAAGAACAAAATGATTACAGTACAGTGTTAAAATTCTAACAGCAATTATCATAATAGAAATATCCCAACATCATTCTTCTCTGAGGAGAATGTAGTTTGAGAAGTAAGAAGTTTTCATGTCAAACGTGTATGTGTTTTTATGTCTAAATGATGAAAAATACTTTTGATATATTGTGATACCTCATTTTTGGACTGTCTAATCAACAGGCAGCTTTTGGACCACATGTCCATTGTATTTTTTAGTGAATATCATGCCATGGAAACGTTATACCTGTAGTTTTTCTTGGAGGCATGGTATTTGACTTTGAGATACCTCAAATGGGATATTTGACTTTAAAAATATCCTGCTTATTACCGGTTGCTATGTTTCACATATACCTGCATCTCAGAGTATTTGGAAAAAAAGATCATTCTTATCTCTCAGGGTAAAATTTTCTCATTTACACTCAGATGCAGGAAAATAACTGACAAACTTTCCATACCCTTCTATAATATTAATACAGTCATATATGTTCAATAACACCAACACCTCCCCATTTTTGCCACTTAATCTTATCAACAAAATTGATGACTGCTCAATGAAACTGTTCTCAACAGGAAAAATGACACATCCATGCATATGTGTGATGCTGGTGTTACAAGAAGTATACTGTAGCTTATACTGTGTTACATGTAATTCCTTAAATTGGATAGAACAAAATCACTGAAGAATACCTGCATGAGCTTGTGAAATGTAAAGATTCATTTGTTGCCAACAAAGTCCTGAAGGATTTAAACATGTAATAAGCTGTACTTCTCATTACAACAGCATTGTCCGGTATGATTGTGAGATTGAAAACAGATTACCTATGCAACAATTTTGTTAACAAATGGCACTATGTTCAATCAAAATATTCATATTATTAGATATCAGATATTTTTAACATCTGCCATGAACCATTACTTGCCCAATTTAACTATTACTATACATTATTACTTGCCTGGCAGTCTTCTACTTGAAGACACTTGTAGAACTTACACTTGCTTGGAGGAAATACATTAGGCAACACCACATTTAAAATTCCAAGCAAGTCTACCAAAGCTGGATCCGTCAAGTTGTGTTTCAAAAGAAATGCAACCAATAAAAGTATAATTTGAGCACGAGTCACATATGCACCAGGAAAAATAAATTCATCAGCATCTCTGAAATCTAATACCTAAAAATCAAATGAACTCCTCTAATTGCATAATGCAATATATTACAAAAACAAGTACTGAAAGCTTTTCTATTAGAAGTACTTGGTCATACAACACAAGAAAAGTTGTGATAATTAAACTTTATGTCATCTAATCTTGAAAAACTCAAATAATTATGAGGCAAAGCATTACCTCATCACTAGATTTTTCCGACTGTGTATTTTCTTCTTCAGGTTCTGAATCTGTATTCATGTAATCTACATCATCGATGAACCTGTCTGCATTCTAAATTAACCATAACATCAATCATATAAATCAGTTATTAAAAATTAATTGTGTTCAATCGTATCAAACACATGAGTACGAGTTAAGGAAGTATTACAACCATGTTATTTAAGTGATCACATCTTTTGTGAAATAGATTTGTATAAAAGTAGTAGAAATACCTCAATTCTTTCATTTGCATCACAGTATGCAGGCATATCCACAAATTCAGTGTCTGTATTATTAACACCATCTGTTTGGTTTTCAACCTATTGAATATATTTCATATACTGTAATATAAATAGGTTTATAAACACCTTGTAAAATTATCGTGATTTAATTGGCTATTTACGATCACGTGATATAAAATAGAAATTTCCATTTTCAGGATCGTGCAATGGAACCGTGCAAATAGTTCTTTCCATTGCATGGTAGATTTCATTATTTCCAATCACTCAAACTGCTATCATTGCATGCATTCCGCACATATTAAATGGCGAATCCATGAATGTACCGCCACAATGTGAGCGATGGAATTTTATTTAGTAAACTAAGAAAACAAAATGGCTAGCTGTGTCATGTAAAAAAAGTAACTTCTGTTTTGGTGTCACATAAAACAAATATGTAATGAATGTTTTCATTCGTGCAATGGTAAGAATATTTTCATTCGGTGAAACATGGATTGTTCCAATCAAAAGCCAAGTTGATTGAAACATTCCATCCTTCACTGAATGAAAATATCCTTACCATTGTACTCATAAACATTCATTGTTTGCATAATATATACCGTCAATTTATTATGTGATTTGAGATTTTAGAGTACATGGATTTTCATATATAGTCGAGGATGATTTTGTTACGGTTGTGCAAGCACCAACAGCACACAAACACTATATAACTATATACAGGCCTTCGTATTTTGTGCAAAATTTATGTTATTTTTATGAACTGGTCAGTACCGTGGCAGCTTCTCCCTCCATGTCCTGATTAATTTGCACACGTAACTGCTTTCTTCGGCGGTAATTTGTCCTTCTTGGGAAATCCACACTAGAATCAACTGCATACCTTTTATACTTTGTTTTTCTAATATAAAATACACCATCAGCCGAGGACTTTGATACTGTGATAGTAAAAAGATGGACATGACATGGAGCCTGCAATATATTCGACCAGCTTGTTATTTTGGTGTTTCCACTTTAAGAGTCTTAGAAATAAAACCGGTTATAAAAACTTTTGGCAATAGATGGTAAGCTTGTCGGAAACTGAAAGAACAAGAAATAGTGCTGTAGGTTTTCGTAAAGGAACAGTTTCATTGACTTGAGAGAGGTTTTAAACAATCTTCGCAATTTTAAATGAACGTCCCCTAAAGAAAGCAATTTTATTATTACTTGTAATCAATACAACACTAAGTACTAGCCTACATGTGATACGTCACATGATCCAAATGCAGCATTCGGATTTGCCGATTCAGGCCAGTGACTCAGGCGCATTTTTCGCCATTTCGAATTTGCAAACGCTACTGACTGTTGTGAGAAAGTGTGTCGTATTTGGTTGTGTTCTCATAAGTATTTTTGAATTAATATTGCTAATATGAAGTGGGCAATTTTTGAATTCGATGACTCTTCTTGCGAGTTTGGTCCGACGTCATGGATTCAAGGCGAAGATCCAGATAATTTTGACAATTATGCCTGGTTTTTCAGTCGAGAAATTATAGTCAAGTGGCCTAAGGATTTCACAAAGGCCGCAAAGAGGATGCAGCGTAATCTTGATGTAGATATTGAGGCAGTTGAATATGAAAGATACTCTGCAACAATCGTTAAGTTTGGAGGTATTTGTTTTAAGCTGTATAAAGTCTATTTAGGAGATACATGAGATTTGAATGTGCCGTGAGTAATATGTTTTACTACAATTTACAGCCAATCAACGATCACTTGTTTTAGTTTTTAAACTACAAGTAATAACAAATGATAGTTTAAGATCGCTTTTGAGAATTTTTTTGGCGTATAGAATGAAAAAAAATTGCAAAAGCTTTTCGGATTGCAAAAATATTTGATGGATTGGATTCCCACTCAACGTTAACGTTTGTGTGGCTGTTGTCAGCCTTGAGCAAGGAGTGACGGGTGTGCAACATGATCTTACTTAATTTTTAATAGATGATCTTAAGACCATAAAGGCATGTCTTGAGAGGTATATCAAAACTGGAGAGACAACAACTCCATGTCGAGGAAGAGGGCATAGAGTTCCTCTGAAAAACAATAAATTCATTTCTGATGAAGAAGGAAGGACTTCAAATTCTGAATGTGAGGTTACATCTCCTTTAAAAAAGGTAACATTCTTTTAATTATAACTAATTTTGAGTCAATATTTGGTAGAGTTCTGCAAAAATGTAGTTTAAATATAATATTTTAATTATTAACATGTCCACAGTTGCCAAACAATATTTATCATCAAATTTAATATATATAAATTTAATTTAACACATATTACAGCATCCTCAGAAAAAAAGAAAAATTGAGAAAGCAACATCTGGTAGCACAAAAAAACTAGTTGATGCCATGATGCAAAAATACAAGCAGAAAAGGGTAAGAATTCACCAAAAATAAAGCTAATTAAGCTAGGTCTTTAAATGATTTGCTAAAAGTTATTTCAATAATTTTTGGTATCCTTTAGAATAATGATTTCAGCAGTGATGAAGAAGACAATGTGAAATCTGTAATTGATGAGGTATATTCTTGTGTATTCTAGTAAAGTTTTGCATTTTTGCGGTGAAAATACTTAAATTCTTGCGTAGATCAAGCTGTTATTTCTATCAGGTACAGTTGATTTTCAAGTGCCACTGTGCGGGTAGTTAACTTGTGCATATTGTAGTTAAAGTTGGATATGCTGACCAATCTGGCAGCTTACTTAAGTGTCTATTGTCATGTATTTTAAGTTGCTTTAACTGATCAATATATTTAATTAACTACTGTGTAGTAGTTTATTTGGGGGCATTCACATTGACTAGTAGATTATATTAACCAGTCCTTAATTACTACTATATGTTTTTGTTAAATATCATTGAGCAATAGATTTGGTTAACTAGTAGCTAACTCTGGTCGACATTGTATTAAATTATTTGAAATCCTAAAATAAGTGCAAGTAGATTTGATTGTCTGGTAGTGTGGTTAGTCATGAAACATAGCAATCAAGTGTAAAAAATGTTTACCTTTTCTGAATAGAAATATTCCAGTAACACTATTGAAGAAACATTGCAAGAGTTAAAAGATGAATGCAAGCAAATTAAAGGTCAAGTGAAGCAGTTGACTTCATTATTTAGTGATATATCAGGTAAGTTGTCATGTATTGCCAGTGTTGATTTGTATTACCTTAAATGTTTGTAAATAGCAATTAACAGCGTATGAATTTGTCGATGTGCGATACTTTTCAGGGTTATACCTTCTAACAGGTACTTTTAATGTAGTTTACTGAAAACTAATTTACTTGCAGATGAAGGCTTGATTTAAAACTTTTGACTTCTATATGCCAGATAATTATGTTCCAGTAAAATGTTCCAACAAGCCAGTTTATATTTATTGCACTAAAAATGTTTACTGGTACTAAAGAAGCTTGCCTGTAATGGGTGGTCAAGATATCATGACTGATATGGTGAACATATGGTAAAGAAATCATCCATATTCTTTATTTTTTTTAGAGCTTCCAAGTATGGTCAAAGAATTACAAGCTGCAGTGATGGAACTTAAGTCATCAAAATCAGCCTCACTGTATCATCGTAGCTCAGTCCCTTCAACCCCTAAAGCATCATCATCATCATCTTGTTTGAGTTCCAGTGATGCTTTGGTCATAGACAGTAAAGAGTCCATGGTAGATGACTGTAAAATGGTATGTGGCAAGGAGTCAAAGCAGATGCCACTTGTTTTTTTTGTCACTGTTATTCATTAAATATATTTATTAGTTGCTGGGGCACCTGTGCTGTGCGAAGGCTACTCTAGGTTTTGGCTTAATTCTTTTCAGCCACAAATTACCATACTAATGAGCTTCAAATAAATAAATTAATACCTTTATATAAACATTTCTTTAGGTTAAAATAGCTCCCAACATTGAAATTTTACCCAGTCAGAAACAGCTTTTGGACTTGCTAGGAGATTCTAAGTCTTATACCTACACACTTATGGATATTATTTGGTCTCGTGAAGTGTTGGCCACACATTCCCTTACTGGTAAAGTCTCTAATGCACATAAAGATAAAGACCCCAAACCTTCCTTAGATGTGGCAAAAGTTAGTGCCTTATGTGGTAAGTACCTTTGCAACAAACCATGTAAAGTGGTATGTGTAGCTTTTCAAAGACACAGTACTATATCTTTCAGAAACTTCTCTAAGTAAATTTGTTAAGAATGTGAACGAATTAATGTAAGTGGGTTTCAGACTTTCTTTTAAAGAAAATGTATTGACTTACTGATTTTTTTCCAATTTAGATTTAGTTACCAAGAAGTTTAAGCTGCCAAATGACGAGCAAGTAAGGTCTCACATAAAGGCAAAATTAAACAACACAGAAAGGTGCAGTAAAATGAAAAGGGAGTGATTAGGAGTAATATTTCTTGGACATGTTGCTGAACAGTAGCTGAGTAACTTTTACTTCTTCTTAATTAGTTGCAATAGGGCAATCCATCTTTGGAGAAACTTTTTATTGTTTGGGCAATATTTATGGGTTGATAAAATCTTCGGTATAAGGTTGTATCTCAATGTTAGACTTCGCTGTCACTCAGAAATTGACATTAAAGATTGCCTTTGTGCCACAATATTTTAGGAGTAATTAAAATTTTCCTCTGCATTGAACTGTTGCCAGCACACTTTTTTCTTTTAACAAACTTCTGTACATAAGATTTGTAAAAACCATGTTGAATAAAGTGTAAAATAACAAATACCGGTACATCATGTTCTGTCTTAAATATTCTATAGGATTTCTCAGAGACCTTAAGAGATTTGCTGTAGGATCTTTGAGGAATACTTATGCCCAACTTTTCAGTATATCCTGTAGGAAACTATAAAAATTCCAATGAGTTTTGGTATTTGTATAGGTTTACAAAGTAATATCTATAAGGTGAATAAGATTTTGTGTTGGAATTTATATAGGTTCCAACAGGAATATATATAGGCTCCAATAGGAATTTATATAGGCTCCAATAGGAATTCATATAGGATCCAACAAAAATTCCAAAAAGAATTCATATAGAATCCTACAGGAATTCCTATACAGTCCTTTAGGAATTCCTATAGGGTGGTGGGCCAATTTCCAATAAGATCCTATAGGATTTTAAGGTATTTTTCCTATAGGAATTCTTATAGGTAATTTTCGTAAGGGTAATCAGTAGAAAGATGAGAGATGTTATGTTGTTACTAAATGTGGAAAATGTGTGGCATGTGTCATGCAGAAGAATGTTTGCGATTGTCTTGTTGAGTGAATTGAAGAAAAAATTTGATTCGTTTTGGAATGTGAGATCAGAGATATGATAGGTTCAGATTTGATGATTAAAAACTTTCAAAACAAACCTGTATGTTTTCAAACATCCAAAATAGTCACTGAAATCATGTTTCTCAATCTTACTTTTCAGCTAAAAGCTATTTTTAATGACATTTTGTTATAGAATTAAACTAACCTTGTCACTGAGGTTAATGACAGTTTTTTCCCCTCGAGTACTATTGTACTGTACTTCCAAAACGATCTTACAGTGTTGTCCCAAAACTCTGTTTTAAGAAATTTGTTTACCAGGTTATGTTTGTGGAATTCGGAAATTAGTATCACAAAAGGTTTGCAGAAATTTCCTGTTTGTTCCAGGTTCTTTCAGTATGTTCTAAAAACTTTGACAACTTTTCACATGGATTACAGTTACGACTTACAAATGATGAAATATCATGTTAATAGTTGTTCTTTTTTTACACAAATTATAATTGAAAGAATAAGGTTTTGGAACTATTAGATTAACACATTAAGCAGCAATGTGACCTGACTAATGGCTCACCAATGCCAGGCAATTTTACTTTTCAAGGCCAGGTGTTAATTCATTAAGTTCCAAGTGCTGTCCTTTAATGGGTTAATATTGCACAATAGCATCAACAAGAAACAAAATCATGCAGGAAACATGGGGATATAATACTACTATTATAACTGAATGCCACAATTCATCCTTTTTTGTTATCTTACTTTATCTATTAATGTGACATGATTTTAAGGGTCTTGTGCACTAAACCCTAACAGACTGACTTGCTAACCTGTTGTGGATGTAAGCTGCAATGTGCTGTTACATGTTGTTAGTGTACATGTTCTAACACAAGAGAACTAGCAATTAAAGCATTGCATTCTAATTAGAGAACAGTTTTGAACATTATATTTTTCCGAAATGCTTTATAATACATTTTACTGCATATGGTATTTATTAGTAAACAATTTACAACACATTGTGTCAGATTATAACACTCTGTAAAATGAATATATATATATATATATATATATATATATATATATATATATATATATATATATATATATATATATATATATATATATATATATATATATATATATATATATATATATATATATATATATATATATATATATATATATATATATATATATATATATATATATATATATATATATATATATATATATATATATATATATATATATATATATATATATATATATATATATATATATATATATATATATATATACACACAAACAGGGGCAGATCTAGGCAAACTTCTGACTGATGCATCAACCGGAAATTCAATTAACAAGTGGCGCTGAAGGCGACGCTGAGCGCCAGAGGCATGAGACAACTGGGGGGTTCTGGTTGAAATTTAAAGCCTGGGAAATGCGATTTCCTGAATTTTGAGAGCAATATTTAACACAAAACAGTGCTTGAAAATGAAGAATTTCTATAAATACTTCTGATTTTCAGATGCATTCATAAACCTCATTAAAAATTATAAAAGATAGAAAATTAAAATTTTTGTAATGCTTACCTAACGCACATTGAAAGATACAATATGCTCACAGTTTTTGGCATGAATATGTAGTATTTAGTAATAGGTAATAAAAACCATAATGGTGTCTTGCAAAATAAAACAATATTTTGTAACAGCAGCCTTTTTGTTCATAATGGGGCAGCCTCCATGTAATATTACATAGCATGCTGGCTACAATCCTGGACAAAATATATGGCAAAAATGGCATTTTATTCCCCTTCCCCCAATATCAATGTTGTTTACGCCAATACACGTGTTTTTACACAAGGATTTTGCCAAAAATAGCAACATTGATATAGGGGGAGGGACAAGCGTACCTAAGAATTAAATATAGTACACTAATAACTATATGACGAAAAAAAAAGAAAGCAAAACAGGTTTTGCCAAACTATTTTGTCCAAGATTGTATTTTTCCTTATTTGCAAACGACGGCGAAAAATTTTCAAACAATTCTACAAATGACATTAATGCATGCGGTATGTCATTGTTTGGTTAAGATTAAACATCATTGATGCAAAAATGAACAATAGTAATTCCGCAGTGTATTTAAATAAACATTTGGACGAGTGAAATAATACATTAATGAAGGAGGCGTTTCTGCACATCTTCTAAGTTTTTGTTGTCATGGACAACAAGGTTGTTAAAATCTACTGGGGAACATAAGCATTTCAGCTTATTTCTTACTTTATAAAAGGTTTAAAGTTATTTAGACAGAATGCAAGCTAAACAGTATAAAACGGCTAATCAACATAATATTATTTGTTCGCTATTCTTGTTGTTTAAAAAAAATAAATACGATATATACCTTTAGTGTCGGATTTCAGTTTTATAGTCTTCTACAATCACAAAAATTGGAAAATGTGAGCTTCCTAAACACTGTGTACTGCTGTATTTACCGATAGTAAAATTACAAATACAGACCGTACGGAATTTGTTTTTGAAATTGATAATTAACTTCCGGTCAACGCAATTTAAGCCTGGGGCCCAACAATAAAAGGCGCCATATTTGAATTCTCCTTATTATCTAAATCTTGTCAATTAACTTAAGTGTTATACTATGGAAAATAACGTTGTAGACATCGATTTTAGTCAGGAGCTCGGCGAAAGACAAATCCGTCGTGTCTATCTGATCACTTATTCTCAGGCAGATATGAAGAAAATGGCAAATTGCCAGGCGTTTGCTGATTGTATTCTTGAGGCCTTTTCACAATCTCAGGGAAATCAAAAGGATAATGCAACCCATCCAGAACACTGGTCGTGCTGCATGGAAGACCATCAGGATGGAGGAAAGCATTACCACTTAGCAATCAAATTAAGTGCACCAAAGCGGTGGAAAGTGGTGAAAAATTATGTAAGCAAAAAACACAGGATTGTCTTGCATTTTTCTGACCAACTCTTTGGTTACCATGTCGCCTACAAGTACGTCTGCAAAAACAAGCCATTTACCGACGTGCTACACAGCCCTGGTCACCCAAACTTACAAGAAATTGGTTCACCAAAAACCAAATATGCTTTCGCACAGTTCTCAGATAACGCAAAGAAAAGGAGAATGTCGGTACAAAGTAACAATGAAACCCAACCGAGTGCTTCTCAAGCAAAGAAGTTATCCAACCTCGATGTGTCTGAATTTATTGTCGCGAATAATGTCAGAAGCGATAAGGAGTTAATGATCGTTGCAAAAACCCGTCATTCTGAGGGCGAAAAAGATTTGTACAAATTTATCATAAACAAGTCTTCAAAGTCTCTGTCAGAACTCTTGGACATGACTTGGAAAATGAATGATGCTTCCAGAAATGTCGAAAGGGCAAACCAATCAAGAATCTCAATTCTGGAAGAAGAATGCCAACCTGAGTGTCAGGGAGAGTGGCTTGTGTGTGCAAAGCAAGTCCTGCAGCAAAATGGAACAATTTATATTCCTTTGCTTCAGCCTTGTGTCAGCTTCTTGAGAAAGGAAGACAGAAACGATTGAACATTTTGCTGGTTGGTCCCACGAATTGCAGAAAGTCATTTCTTCTGAATCCATTGGAGTTAATCTATAAAACTTTCATAAATCCTGCTACGGGGAAATATGCTTGGATCGGATTGGACGAACATGAGGTAGCATACTTGAGTGGTTTTCGATGGTCACCGGAGTTAATAGAGTGGAGTGACTTGTTATTGCTACTGGAAGGTCAGACGATTCATCTTCCAAGGCCAAAGAATGTGTTTGCCACTGATTTGTGTATTCCAAGGGAAAATACAATCCCAATATTCGCCACCAGTAAAAGGCCGATTGAGTTTTTTGGGAAGTGTAATAGTCGTGATGAGCGTGAGAATGATATGATGTCATCCAGATGGAATATATTTGAGTTCAGCATCCAAATTTCGCCAAATGAATGCCAAGAAATTCAACCATGTGCTAGTTGTTTCAGCAATCTAGTTATGTCTGGAAGTGATGTTGATTGATTATATATACTGTATATATACTGTATATATACTGCATATATATACTGTATATATATATATATATATAATATGTATATTGTAAGTGAACAATTACCTACTACGTGCTACTATGTTATGACACGTTACCACACACGTTACCACTAAAATACTAATATAATTTATAGAGAACAACACGTTACCCTCATTTCTTTTAAACAAACCAAATATACTTCTTTTTAAAATATTATGGTAACGTGTGGTAACGTGTCATAAAACAATATTAAGTTCATATCAAAATATAGGGTATGGTAACGTGTTGGTAACGTGTTGATAACGCCCCTCGTAGATTGTGGATACATAAATAAGTTGAGTTATGACTTTTGGGTTAGAATTATTTACTTCAGACAGAGTATTACGAGACAAGTAATGAAGGAATAGTGACGACATAATTATATACAGTATGTAAACTAATATTTTGTTCTGTTACCTTTTCCAGAAACAATCAGTTGCATTCGTTTGTTCATTGAAAGTATTGTTTTGTTAACTGTTTCAATTGGCATGTTTTTGATAGTGCGTTTTATACGCTCGGAAAATGCAGCGAAAGTCTCTTTCATTATTTTGTTTTTTTAAAGCATCATCTTGAAGCTGTCTACGCACAAGGTGGAAAATATTTTCGATCGGATTGATATCTGGAGAACGTGGAGGAATCGCAAACATTCTGCATCCTAAATCACCCATGGCCTATTACAAGCCACTTTAGAGCATTGTCTTGGATCGCCGTCTTGAAGAAATAGTTTTCCACGAGGATTAGCACTATTTTTAAAGACATCACTAAAACGCTCCTTAACTCAGCGAACATCTTTCCAGTTAGCTTGGAATGATACTGCTCACAACTAATCACACCTTCGTCGAAGGCAATCGCAACAAAAAAATTGGCTGTCTTTCCACCGCTACCCTCTTTCTTGCCTTTAGTTGTATGTACTAGACCCTCTCCAGCCTTTCTCCAATTCCTCGCACCACTTGATTTGGCTTCATTATGGGGATTCGTTCTGTGTGCAAATCCAACCCCGTCAAAATAGAAGCTGATACCTTCGGTCCAGAACTCTTCTTTTAGTCTTTTTAAAACGTTCTTTGCAAACTTAGTTCGCTTTTTTTGTCATTTTCTGTAAGAAGGCCCTTTTTTCTTGCTTGTCTATATCCATACCCTTCTCTGTTGAGAAATCTTCAAATATTACGACAGCTAACATCTTCAGGTATGTTTGCGGTAGTTTTGATTCGTTTTGAAGAAAAGGAGACAGCCTCATTTCGTAGCTTGTGTATTGTACGAATTATGCTTCTTTCGTCTCTTGATGTCAATTTACGCGGTCTTCCTCTATTCTCCCTCCTTTTATTATGTATCGTTTCGCCTACCGACTTTTTGGCATGTCGATAAATGCTCCGTGGAGCATACTGGGGATAACCCCTCACTAGCTCACTGCATGCGACACCACCTTCCTGATGAATGTAACGTAGAAAAATCGACACATCACTCGGTATTTTCGTTCACGACATACCATTTGCTGCCTAAGTGTAGATAATTATCAACGTTCATAAATGAAATAGAAGTTTCGGTCATAACTATATTGTTGTCAGTTGAAATAATTCTGCATTTAATGTTCTATAAAGTTAATGATCGATTCGCTCTCATCTGTAAAAAACTGCACCCTATGTCTTCAATAGCCGTTAGCTAGTCAATAGCGAGGAAGAAACTATGTAAACTCTCCAAAATTTGGACGAAAATGACATGACATCATACTATATAAGATTCTATAAGGTCCTCAAATATTAAATACTTTCGAGTATAACAAATTGCGACCCCCCCCCGGAATTAATTGCTTAGATATTATCGATAAAAATTTTTACTAAATCTGACGCACTTTAGCATATCCCTAACATGGAAATAAAATGTTATTTGCCTAAGTCTATTAATTTTGTCGGACAAAGTGTTTCGTTTTTGCACTAAGTATAGACAATCCTGGACAAAATATATGGCAAAAATGGCATTTTATTCCCCTTCCCCCAATATCAATGTTGTTTACGCCAATACACGTGTTTTTACGCAAGGATTTTGCGGAAAATAGCAACATTGATATAGGGGGAGGGACAAGCGTACCTAAGAATTAAATATAGTAGACTAATAACTATATGACGAAAAAAAGAAAGCAAAACAGGTTTTGCCAAACTATTTTGTCGAAGATTGTAGTTGTGAGTGACTTACCGTAAGTGTGTGAGATCGGAAGGCCAAAAATTAAACAAACAAAAAAAGGAAATCTAGTGTGTATGTAAGTTTAATTAGCAATCAATTATTAATTACGAATGCACACAAGTATAATAAACTAAAGCTTGTGTGTGCATAGATTACCCCCTTACAAATTGCCACATCACATGTTGTGTGATGATGTACCTACCCATCACCAATGCACTATCCGACACAGTCACAGAGAATACAGTATTCTCACACCAAAATATATGTGTATTTTCTTACACATATGGATGTAAAGCAATGATGAAACTCTTAGTTGCAATAAGTTCCAATGCTAGTAAAGCCTCTCAGGAAGTAACACAAATCTTCCTTCCCACATAATTTTGAGCAGGCTCTATACAGACAATTGCCATCACCTGACAAGTGCTATAACAACAATTATTATATGCGTGAAAGATAAATATAATAATTGTGTTAAAATTCAAGCTGTGCAAATTTGATGAAAGTACTATTCAATGGTTAAATGTAACAAATTATCAAAAACTAGGACTACCCCCTCCACCCCACCCCACTACCATACGCCACTCATCCCATTACCATCTACAATACATAAATATCTCGGCCAAAAGAAGTAAATAAGACAACTACAAAAGGCTAATAATAAGGATTCTTGCTTGTAAGGTATTCCCAGGTCTCCAATGCCCCCCCCCCCTCCTATGCAGCTTACCCAATATTACTATAGTATTTCACCAATAATGCTACAAATACAATGTCTATCAATTTAAATAGCAGAAATTTAATCTCACAATATTGAATATAAAGCCTAGCATATTAAAATATAACTAGCCCAGCGGAACTTTTCATATAAAATGAATGATACTTAATTTAAAGCTCTCAATTCATCACTTGCGTTCGTAAGGTGTTTAGGAATCAACAATTTCAAAGCAAGATTCTCCCCTTCCTGCCCTTTGTGAACGGATTGCAAGGTTTTGCTTTCCTTCTCGTAGTAAGGTCAAGAGATCACAATAATTTGCATAGTCGCATCAAATGCCATGCCTTGGAGGAAACCTTTGTGTTCTTGCGGAAAATGCTCGAATTATTTCCACGGTAAATCGAAATATTAATAACTAGTAATTTGCATCGGTCACTGATGCTCGTTGCATCGGTCAGTCGAGACAATCTACCCTTCAAACAATGAGAATCGTGCGGTACTGTCTCGATGCATCGGTCAGTCGAGACACAATCTACCCTCAAACAATAAGAATTGCGTGGTACTGTCTCGATGCATCGGTCAGTTGAGACGATCTAGCCTTCAAACAATAGAATCACGCGGTACTGTCTTGTATGACCGATGCATGCATCAGTGCGGAGTAATCTACCCTCCAGGGGCAGATCCGGCGTGTGGGCTGACTGGTGCATAAATCCAAAACCTGACATAAGTAGGGGGGTCTGGAGGTATCCTCCCCCAGAAAATTTTGAAATCTAGGGCCTCGGAGATGCGATTTCCAGCGTTCTGAGCGCACTTTTTAATAAAATTTTGACTCCGAAATTTTGAAAAATAAATAACCTAACACAGCGTTCGCATTCCATTTGCGTTCCGAATGCATTCCATTTGCGTTTAGAACGCGCTCCATTTCGAACGCGCTCCATTTGCGTTCCAAACGCGTTCCAAAGCGTTCCAGTGTATACCAGCTAAAAATGTTTCAAACACATACATGCTACATTTGAAAGAGAGGTTTATCTGAGTCATTTTATTGAAAATGTTCCATAATTATGAATCGATTACACACATTTAGCTGATAACAAGTGAATACATAACGCACTTTGGTACTGACTTATAGCAAGTAAAAATCAGCAAAACAGGAAAAACAACACTATCGCTGAGTGGAATGTGATAGGCCTAAGTTATACAACACACTGATTTTGTTACCTTTATCTCAATAAACTGGCTTGGACAAGAGCAGTAGAGAAAAAATGAGTTGGGTTCTAACAGGAGCAGGATGACTGGATCATCAAGTTAAATGTTCAAAGTTAAGATTATTCCAACAGCAGCAGGATGACTGGATCATCAAGTTAAATGTTCAAAGTTAAGATTATTCTAACAGCAGCAGGACAGGGGTGGATCCAGCAGTGTTTTTTAGGGGGGTGCCGGGTGAATCGAGTGGCAAAGGCGCGAGGCCCCTAGGGGTGGGGTCTGGAGCATTCCCCCCTGAAAATTTGAATATTAGAACCCCAGAAATACCATTTTCTGCAATTTGAACATTGAATTATGAGCTTCAGCTTGACTTAAAAAAAAAACCTTTGAAATTATACCATATTTCTGAGCTAAATATCCTGTGTAATTTTCATGTAAGCCTGGCCACAAAATGTCTGGACAAATACAGCACGCTTACACGAAGTACATACCATATTGAAAAGTTAAAATGGTAACGAATGTGGATTTTTAATATAAAACAAGATGCTCTATGGAGCGTTTTATACTTGCTGGGGCTTGTACTGAAATGATTATGTTAGATATTGATCTGAGCGCAGTTTCTATTTACTATGATCTGAGATACTTCAATATTCAGAACAAAATGATTGTCAGGAGTAATAAACATAATCTGGCTAATGATCTATCCTCTGGCACAACTTGCTTGGTTTTCGTAAATAGGCTATTTTTCAATGACAAGCCTCGACGAGTGGCCTTTAATATAATATAACACGATTTCTTTGTTTATATTTGAGTGTTTTTGGTTGGTGTTTAACCATCTTTTAATTTCTCTTTTCAATATTGAATACTTATAATGATGGGCATTTACTGAGATTATAGTAATACTGATTTTTTGCATCCCCCTTGCACCCCTGTTGATCAAGGCCAACAGAGGTGCGCACCCCTGTGCACCCCTCCCCTAAATCCACCCCTGCAGCAGGATGACTGGATCATCAAGTTAAATGTTCAAAGTTAAGATAATTCCAACAGCAGCAGGATGATTGGATCATCACGTTAAATGTTCAAAGTTAAGATTATTCCAACAGGAGCAGGATGACTGGATCATCAAGTTAAATAGTCAAAGTAAAGATTATTCCAACAGCAGCAGGATGACTGGACCATTCAAAAAAGCAAGCATAAAGTATTTTATATTGACTATTCAATCATTTATTAACATCTCATTCTCTCTAATTATTTGGCTGGCAAAACTACTTGTTTACAATCACAATGGATAATATTGGGCCTCTGCCTCTATTTCAAGTGCAAGTGCCTATATTATACATGCATACCATAATATAAGATATTATTATCCCATCATATATTATTATCCCAATAATTATAATGTAGATATCTTATAACCAGTGTTTACTTTTCAGTCAACTCATCATTAATAAACAGGTCAGCTTGTAAGTTGTACTGTATTAAACTCAAGCCGCCTGAACAACATAACAACACAGTCTTTTCCTTTAATATTGTTATATTTTATCCCACGTGACAGAGGACACTCTTGTTTACATTCTTGTTTACATTCTTACATTCTACAATGGCTTGTAGTAGCATCCCTTTCAATTTTGAATGTTGTGAATGCTGTCACTTGTCGGTTGCATGTTGCAGCTCACCCTAGGCCAGTATACATATAATCTAACCATACCTCAGTTTCCTCTTAACCACGAGTGATAATGTATATCCCTAAATACGCCTCAAATATCAAACAATGCTCTGTTTTATAAACTATAAATTTAACACATATTTTGACATTATATATTTATATAGTTGATTTATAAAACACAAAATAATCAAAATGTGCTATTATCTATTTATTACTACCGTAAACAAAGTGTAAATACAATTATTGTATACGTTCAATATATAATTAACACTCACTTTGGCGAAATGCAATCGCGAGATTTGTACGCCAACAAGATATTGTATAAGTTCAGGAACTCGTTTTTTGGACGGCATTTACGTCTGTTAATACGACTTTCGAGTTAATTCAAGTAATATGGTTTTACTATTTATTTCATTTTGAAATAATATGGAAGAACTGCGTTCTTGTGTCATTTACAGTCAAAATGCTATTATTGCTATGCTTTAACATAAGTGTTATTTATTTATAATTAGCATACTAATTTTCTTCAAAATTCTAAGCTTAAAAAATTCTGACTGATGCATTCACATCAGTTGCATCAGTCTGGATCTGCCCCTGCTACCCTCTGCAATCTACCCTAGCCATGTGCTTACTCAAAAATGCAAAGTAAGCACAATGATGTCCAGACATTTTTAACAACCTGATGCTATAATACTCGCTATATATATCCATAAAAAGACGATAAATAAAAAACACACAAAATGGCTATCAAAATTCTCCTCATTCGAAATCATTGTTTTTATCAATAAAATTATTGATTGATAATACCACAATAGGCCCTACGCGCACACGTTTTGAGATTAAAATGTCTATATTGTTATTTTTTGGAGACTTGGAGGTATTAAATTAACGTGAAATTCTGACCGATGCATTTGCATCTGTCTGGATCCACCCCTGGATACAAAGTTCATTGCTAATAGTTAATTATTTCTTTGCAAATTCACACTGTTTACATATATAGACATGGTTGGACTTTCAACGGCCCAAAATTGGAAATTAAAAGAATTCGAATTTACATGCAACGATGTAATGCATCCCGGAAAAGTCACGAAAATAAAGTGAGTTGTCTGCAGCGAGTTTTACCATGAAAATGAAAAAGAGTTGGACAAATTACAAGGGAAGGTGAAAGCACAAGTTCACAACTGGATCAGTCGAAGCGACGTCGTCAAAAAAGTAATGCTATAGACTATCCAAAATCAAATGCTCATGCAACAGCCGTCAAACGATTACGAGAAAAAAGATCATCAGCCCAAGCCCAGACGAAAAGTTAAAAAAATCGCAGCAGCCAGTACAAGCCAAAAGACAATTGTCAAACATGTTTGTAGTCTGTCTGCAACACAAAAAAAGCAGTTGATAAAGAAGTTCCAATTAGTCCACTTTCTTGCTATAAAAAACAAAACCGTTGAAGTTCTATCAGCAACTCGTAAGGTTTGACAAAGATGTCTATAAAGTTGATGTAGGAACAGGCTATCTGAACAACAACGCTGCCCAAAAGATGCTACTTTATCTTTCTAAGTCCATCATTGCAGAGCACATTACAGAGCCATTAAATATGGGAGAAAGGGAGTACTTTAGCATTTTATTTGATGGCTCATCCAGTGCGAAAACTATGGATGAGAAAGAAGTGTATGTTATAAAAACATGCAACCAGGGAAACCCAAGGTGTGATATACTAGCGCTCGAACAACCAGATGATGCTGGCGCAGAAGGGCTCATATCATCCTCAGATTGTGCCATAAGTAAGGCTAACTTAACCATTGATCACGAATCGCGTGAGATTGGTTTGGGTTCTGACGGGACAAATACCAACAAAGCACTGTACATGCTTGAAAAGGAAAGGATAGGCGACTACTTAGTCTTAGTCTTCTGTGTATCACATAAACTAGAACTTGCTATTCTTGATGCATTCAAGCAATCAAAAATAAATGACACAGCTGAGGAACAACTGGCTATAACATACTATCTTTTTAAACGACTACTCTTAAATGGCGTCTGTTTAAAAGGCACGCATTGTTAACTAAGAAACAATCTCACCGTTGCAAGCACACTAGTGGAACAAGGTGGGTTGCACATCAAACTGATGGTCTGGAAGCCTTTTTGCATAATTTGGGTCTACTTCTTGGCTACTTGAACAACCAAATAGCCGATCCATATAATGCAACCATGAAGAAAGAAATTCCTCGCGTAACAGGGGTCCTAGCTTCCTGCTCTGACCTGCTGACACTTATATTTCAATGTTTTAAAATTGATCTTCTGAAGTTGATCAAGCCGACATCGCTTATTCTAAAATCCATGTCAATCTTATTGCCAGAGGCCATCACGACAATTGGTGTTACAGTGAAGAAGGTAAATAAGTTCATGCGAAAGTTGAATGAAGACGGAGTAGATGCTTTTCGAGACAAGTCCTTGTTTCCCACTTTCAACAACGACTTTTTACCATTACTTGATTTTGATGAAGAAGGTGCCACTCTTGGAAGAAGCACACCAAGAGATCCTGCTTATACCGGAGTAACAACATTTGCTGGGTACACCTTAAACAATCGTAACACGGAAAATGCTCTGAGGAAGGTTTACGATGATGTGGTGTCTGTCCTTCCTCATTTGGAACGTTCTTTTGACGAGCGCCTGTCCTTCCTTGCCAACAATCCTATCCTTTCTTCAGCTGCAATGCTCCTCGAAACAACTGCTTACCAAAATTACCATGAACAAGATTTGATTTGCGAATGGGTATGTCGAACATCGCATTTGTGAGTTTTTTCCGTTCTTTAAAAAAATTGTAAATTAAATTGTAAAGACTTTTCTTCGTGTTTGAGGTGACAACGACTTCAGCGAAAAACAATATGATCGAGCAGTCAATATGTTCCTGAATGAGTATCCAAGTGGTGACATCAGACTAGGGAAGCGTTGACTTGCTGGCTGCAAGCCACTCAAGAAAAAGAGAACGAAAAAGAAGCCGTCCGACCTTGTTCTATTGTCAGACAGTGACAATTCAGATACAGAAAAGGTCGAAGAAGAAATAGATACATCTGTAGCCAATCTTTCCGAAATTTCTAGCAATGACGATCAATGGACTTCTTCGTCAGATTACGTACAGTGTGTCTGTTGAAAAGTTTGCTAAGTTTATGGCATGGAGGGAAGTGCTTGTCAATTAGTTGCAGGAACTTGTGGGAAATGTTAGTCTTAACGTTTTTACTAAAAGGAGGATTGTACCAGATAACGTTCCATGATCTGCTGCGCTGTGTATTAGTGTTAGCATTAGGCGGTTGATATGTTAGCTGTGCATTGAAATCACTTCTTCTTAATGCTTTGTTGTACTCTAGGGCTGCTGCGTCAAATGTTCCTTTGTCACAAGATAGTGTATTGATACGTTTGTTGATTGAATTGGGTAGTTCACGTAGGATGGACGGTGGGTGGTTTGATGAGTTGTTAATGTAGAAAGGTTTGTCATTTGTTTTTCTGTATGTCTTGTAAGTGTTGTTTGCAAGGTTGAATGTTATGTCGAGGAAATCTGTTCGTTGTTGGTTTGTCAGTGCTGTGATGCTTAGACCGAGCTCGTTGAACTTCCGTGTGAGGTCTTTTTTCGCTTTCTCACATAGTCTGCCGGATTTCGTATTTAGGATTGCCAAGCTATCATCACGGTATAAGCCAACATCTTTACCGAATAGCTCCTGGAGTGAGTTTAATATGAACAGGCCAATCAGCTCGCATATCTCTGCTCCGTCGTAGCTTCCCATTGACACATCAGAGGTGCTATTTGAGTCGTGCTTAGACCATATGTGGTTATTGTGGAAGAGGAGTGATTTTTCGTGCATATTTGATGATGGCGATATCTTTTCGGGAGATTATTGTGAATTGTTGGGCCCATGCGATTGATCGGTTCAGGAGTGATTTAGAAATGGACGGA